>CM038709.1:20371414-20596414 GCA_021613375.1 Megaleporinus macrocephalus | reverse complement strand
AGAGGGAGAGTGCAGAGAGACCAATTTCTGTTTTTCTTTTCTTTGTGTCCCTTGGCTGACCACTCAGACTGGGCTCTCCTGCACTAAATGCTTTTCCCAGCTCAGAAAGCTAAAGTGCTCCTCCAGTCTGAGGTTGTGCTCCTTCATTGTGTTGCATGCGCAGTAAAGGCATCAGTACAGGCATCGGTAGGGAGAGGAGGAGAAAACCGAGCGCCCCTGCAGCAACCCCTAGAGTGAAGACATCAGCACACGTTAACCTCTTACTGCACCAGCGCGACATGATTGCTTTAGCATGCGAAATGTCGTAACTTCAATTTTGCTGTCAGAATAAAGAAGGAGACCAGTTCAGAGCTTAAGCTTTTATTCTTAAGACTCCGGTACCAACGTTTCTCTGAGCCTGGTCTCAATGGAGTCTCTGACTGCATTGGCTTTTATAGGCCCGCCTTCCTGCTCCTTCTGACCCATGTGGTACACCTGGCCAGTCATAATTCTCTGGATGGACAGTGGTTCTCGATAGAAGTTCTCTAAGATAGGTCGCAGGAATTACTAAATATGCCAAATATGCAACTTCCTATATGGCGGGGGTCCCCAAAGCCCTGACCTTTCCACAAGCTTTGCAACATTCTTGGGGCCATCTGTCTCACATGCATCGAACAAACGCTATAGTGTGTTAAATACATCAGAACCCAGTCAGGATCTTCACAAAACACCTCAAACCTGCTTTCAGCCTACTAAAGCAGGAGCTTTCTACAGATGGTCAGTAGTCACACCTCAGCATACAGTTAAATATAATATACACAATAAATGACTAAGATTCCATATTAGATATCTGAATGTGAGCATACATGCCATGAATAGGACAAACCTACACAGCCAAGGGTTTCTTCTTATTTTTACTGTTTTAGAATTTAGAATTGAAAATCATTTACAGTTTTCCTCAAACGTTTAAACACTTTTCACATAAAAGCTTGGCTAAATTCATCAAAACTCTAAACACAAGCTAAAGAGAGTTTATTACTTTTGTCAAAAAAGCCACAAATCTCTGGTAAAATGAAACACAGCACTCAAAACCATCTTCTAACTCCTCAGCACTGACTCCTTTTACTGAAACAATACCCACAGCTATTATATACTTATCACTCACAGAACATCACATATACACTGATATGACAAATTCAAAACACCATCATCAAACCTCTATATCGTCCTCGTCCAATAAAAAACAAGCATCTCCAAAATGGCAACTTAACAGGTGAGGATAAAAACTGTCTTTACTTTCAATGTAAGTCAATGGAACCAGAAAATGTTGGAGCAAATTTCGGAGCATTTCTATTGGTCCATTTATCTTGAAATTTTCACATCATGTAAACAACAAGTGTGGCATTGAAACGATGTAGAAAAATGGAGAGTGACAAAAATGGAGATACATATTTTCATTGGAGATCAACGATATGTATGTTTTTGCTTAATGAGACTATGTTACATATTCAAATGTATATGAGTGGAAATTCCATTTCTTTTTCTCATGTTGGTGAGGTGAAGGGTTCTTTGTCCCCAAACAGCATTTACAATACTACTTATATATATATATGTAACACAAATGTGACCCATTTCAGGGTGTTGCTGTTTGAAGGCCAGAGTTTTTAGGTGATCAAAGTGGGCTAAATGATGCAGTTTGTGTTTAGAGATTTGCAAAACTGTGATTTAATATGATATTTGAGTGAGAACAAGAGGAATTGTGCTTAGAGTTTAGATCCAGATAGCAGTTTAGATCCATGTTGATATGTGAGCTTCAAATTTTCCAGATTGAGCGCATAGTTCATAATTTCTGTGTGTATGCAGTCGGGAAAAACTGTAAACAGCTATACAGCACACGCCAGAGGGAGAAACTCTTTCAGACAAACACCACTTTTCTCAGCTGCCTGATACACCTGCTTGGGATTTCAGCCTTTGCCTCTTTTAATGTCATCTCAAAACACAAACACATCCTTACAGCCAACGCTGGCTTCAGTCTCATCCAGGTGAATCAGGCCTAATGACATATTCTATCATATTGTGGCTCAAACTGATACGGCAGAACTGGCGGCTCTGTAGGAATAACCACAGAGGTGTGCACGACACGGCTCTGGTGCCTGACCAGTCAGAACAGAGGGCCATTTAAACACACAGGAGCTCTAACAGAGCGTTTCAGACAGAGGGTTTATATAAATCTACTGTATGAGTGAAATATTGTGTTTTGGGAGAATTCAAGCATGTAAATAATAGATTCCCTTTAAAACACAACTACTGCTTATTTGCTGAATTTCCAATGTTGGAAACAAAATATGCAAAAGTTACAAAACACTTTATATAAAAAAATCTCTCCCTAAGCCCTACTTAACAGAGGTAGGAAAAGTGTGTAAATCCTGGACACTTTCTATTGGTCCATTAAGCATGAGCTGTTCATACAATGTGAAGGGCAGCTGGCATTCACCTAAAGGTTTCTTAGATTTACTGTACAGTAAAGCCAAAGTTTAAACACAAGCCGTTTGGTTAAAAAAGGCAAACAAAAGATGAAAGGACAAAACATAATCTTTGATTCTGGGTGATTTTCAGTGTGTGTGTTTACGAGTTTTATTATTTAGGGATTTAAATACATATCTCAGACCTAACCATCGATACTGAGACACATAGAGACAGATACTGTTAGAAACTGGTAGTTGCGCTGACTGAGAACACATAACATGCTCTTGTGTTTTGGCTTGGCCGAATCAATAATGTTAAAAATAGAAAAACAGAAACACTGAGCGTACTGAGACGCTAGATATGGCCAGCTTGCCTGAAGCAAGAAATTAACCAGAGCTGTGAAGAAAACCTCAAAATATCTGCTACTGAACAACCTGAAGAAGAACCTCTAGGAAGCAGAGGCTACTATTCCCAGCAGGTCAGGAATATTTTGTAAGAGAATTAATGATGAGGACATAAACAGCAGAACCGAAGGGTCAGATTATGAGTTGACAACATGAAAAAGATGGCAGAAGTCAGTCAGAACACACACACACACACACACAGAATAAGTTGTGTAGATGCAGTGGCTAAAGTTGTGTAGATGCAGTGGCAAAAGTCGTGTAGATGCAGTGGCTAAAGTCATGTAGATGCAGTGGCTAAAGTCCTGTAGATGCAGTGGCTAAAGTCGTGTGGATGCAGTGGCTAAAGTCGAGTAGAAGCAGTGGCTAAAGTCGTGTAGATGCAGTGGCTAAAGTCGTGTAGATGCAGAGGCTAAAGTCGTGTAGATGCAGTGGCTAAAGTCGTGTAGATGCAGAGGCTAAAGTCGTGGAGATGCAGTGGCTTAAGTCGTGTAGATGCAGAGGCTAAAGTCATGTAGAAGCAGTGGCTAAAGTCGTGTAGATGCAGTGGCTAAAGTCGTAGAGATGCAGTGGCTAAAGTCATAGAGATGCAGTGGCTAAAGTCGTGTAGATGCAGTGGCTAAAGTCGTAGAGATGCAGTGACTAAAGTCGTGGAGATGCAGTGGCTAAAGTCGTGTAGATGCAGTGGCTAAAGTCGTAGAGATGCAGTGGCTAAAGTCGTAGAGATGCAGTGGCTAAAGTCGTGTAGATGCAGAGGCTAAAGTCGTGTAGATGCAGAGGCTAAAGTCATGTAGAAGCAGTGGCTAAAGTCGTGTAGATGCAGTGGCTAAAGTCGTAGAGATGCAGTGGTTAAAGTCGTGGAGATGCAGTGGCTAAAGTCATAGAGATGCAGTGGCTAAAGTCGTGTAGATGCAGTGGCTAAAGTCGTAGAGATGCAGTGACTAAAGTCGTGTAGATGCAGTGGCTAAAGTCGTAGAGATGCAGTGGCTAAAGTCGTAGAGATGCAGTGGCTAAAGTCGTGTAGATGCAGAGGCTAAAGTTGTGTAGATGCAGAGGCTAAAGTCGTGGAGATGCAGAGGCTAAAGTCCTGTAGATGCAGTGGCTAAAGTCGTGAAGATGCAGTGGCTAAAACCGTGTAGATGCAGTGGCTAAAACCGTGTAGATGCAGTGGCTAAAGTCGTAGAGATGCAGTGGCTAAAGTCATAGAGATGCAGTGGCTAAAGTTGTAGAGATGCAGTGGCTAAAGTCGTG
This sequence comes from Megaleporinus macrocephalus, assembly GCA_021613375.1. NCBI lineage: Eukaryota > Metazoa > Chordata > Actinopteri > Characiformes > Anostomidae > Megaleporinus > Megaleporinus macrocephalus. Next base: position 20,592,317 of record CM038709.1, on the reverse strand, counting down.
TAGATGCAGAGGCTAAAGTCGTGTAGATGCAGAGGCTAAAGTCGTGGAGATGCAGAGGCTAAAGTCGTGGAGATGCAGTGGCTAAAACCGTGTAGATGCAGTGGCTAAAGTCGTGGAGATGCAGAGGCTAAAGTCGTGGAGATGCAGTGGCTGAAGTCCTGTAGATGCAGTGGCTAAAGTCCTGTAGATGCAGTGGCTAAAGTCCTGGAGATGCAGTGGCTAAAGTCATGTAGAAGCAGTGGCTAAAGTCGTGTAGATGCAGTGGCTAAAGTCGTGTAGATGCAGAGGCTAAAGTCGTGTAGATGCAGTGGCTAAAGTCGTGTAGATGCAGTGGCTAAAGTCAAGTAGAAGCAGTGGCTAAAGTCGTGGAGATGCAGTGGCTAAAGTCGTGTAGATGCAGAGGCTAAAGTCGTGGAGATGCAGTGGCTTAAGTCGTGTAGATGCAGTGGCTTAAGTCGTGTAGATGCAGTGGCTAAAGTCGTGGAGATGCAGTGGCTAAAGTCGTGTAGATGCAGAGGCTAAAGTCGTGGAGATGCAGTGGCTTAAGTCGTGTAGATGCAGTGGCTTAAGTCGTGTAGATGCAGTGGCTAAAGTCGTAGAGATGCAGTGGCTAAAGTCGTGTAGATGCAGTGGCTAAAGTCATAGAGATGCAGTGGCTAAAGTCGTGTAGATGCAGTGGCTAAAGTCGTAGAGATGCAGTGACTAAAGTCGTGGAGATGCAGTGGCTAAAGTCGTGTAGATGCAGTGGCTAAAGTCGTAGAGATGCAGTGGCTAAAGTTGTAGAGATGCAGTGGCTAAAGTCGTGTAGATGCAGAGGCTAAAGTCGTGTAGATGCAGAGGCTAAAGTCGTGGAGATGCAGAGGCTAAAGTCGTGGAGATGCAGTGGCTAAAACCGTGTAGATGCAGTGGCTAAAGTCGTGTAGATGCAGTGGCTAAAGTCGTAGAGATGCAGTGGCTAAAACCGTGTAGATGCAGTGGCTAAAGTCGTGGAGATGCAGTGGCTAAAGTCGTAGAGATGCAGTGGCTAAAGTCGTAGAGATGCAGTGGCTAAAGTCGTGTAGATGCAGAGGCTAAAGTCGTGTAGATGCAGAGGCTAAAGTCGTGGAGATGCAGAGGCTAAAGTCGTGGAGATGCAGTGGCTAAAGTCGTGTAGAAGCAGTGGCTTAAGTCCTGTAGATGCAGTGTCTAAAGTCGTGGAGATGCAGTGGCTAAAACCGTGTAGATGCAGTGGCTAAAGTCGTAGAGATGCAGTGGCTAAAGTCATAGAGATGCAGTGGCTAAAGTTGTAGAGATGCAGTGGCTTAAGTCGTGTAGATGCAGTGGCTTAAGTCGTGTAGATGCAGTGGCTAAAGTCGTAGAGATGCAGTGGCTAAAGTCGTGTAGATGCAGTGGCTAAAGTCATAGAGATGCAGTGGCTAAAGTCGTGTAGATGCAGTGGCTAAAGTCGTGGAGATGCAGAGGCTAAAGTCGTGGAGATGCAGTGGCTAAAACCGTGTAGATGCAGTGGCTAAAGTCGTGGAGATGCAGAGGCTAAAGTCGTGGAGATGCAGTGGCTGAAGTCCTGTAGATGCAGTGGCTAAAGTCCTGTAGATGCAGTGGCTAAAGTCCTGGAGATGCAGTGGCTAAAGTCATGTAGAAGCAGTGGCTAAAGTCGTGTAGATGCAGTGGCTAAAGTCGTGTAGATGCAGAGGCTAAAGTCGTGTAGATGCAGTGGCTAAAGTCGTGTAGATGCAGTGGCTAAAGTCAAGTAGAAGCAGTGGCTAAAGTCGTGGAGATGCAGTGGCTAAAGTCGTGTAGATGCAGAGGCTAAAGTCGTGGAGATGCAGTGGCTTAAGTCGTGTAGATGCAGTGGCTTAAGTCGTGTAGATGCAGTGGCTAAAGTCGTGGAGATGCAGTGGCTAAAGTCGTGTAGATGCAGAGGCTAAAGTCGTGGAGATGCAGTGGCTTAAGTCGTGTAGATGCAGTGGCTTAAGTCGTGTAGATGCAGTGGCTAAAGTCGTAGAGATGCAGTGGCTAAAGTCGTGTAGATGCAGTGGCTAAAGTCATAGAGATGCAGTGGCTAAAGTCGTGTAGATGCAGTGGCTAAAGTCGTAGAGATGCAGTGACTAAAGTCGTGGAGATGCAGTGGCTAAAGTCGTGTAGATGCAGTGGCTAAAGTCGTAGAGATGCAGTGGCTAAAGTTGTAGAGATGCAGTGGCTAAAGTCGTGTAGATGCAGAGGCTAAAGTCGTGTAGATGCAGAGGCTAAAGTCGTGGAGATGCAGAGGCTAAAGTCGTGGAGATGCAGTGGCTAAAACCGTGTAGATGCAGTGGCTAAAGTCGTGTAGATGCAGTGGCTAAAGTCGTAGAGATGCAGTGGCTAAAACCGTGTAGATGCAGTGGCTAAAGTCGTGGAGATGCAGTGGCTAAAGTCGTAGAGATGCAGTGGCTAAAGTCGTAGAGATGCAGTGGCTAAAGTCGTGTAGATGCAGAGGCTAAAGTCGTGTAGATGCAGAGGCTAAAGTCGTGGAGATGCAGAGGCTAAAGTCGTGGAGATGCAGTGGCTAAAGTCGTGTAGAAGCAGTGGCTTAAGTCCTGTAGATGCAGTGTCTAAAGTCGTGGAGATGCAGTGGCTAAAACCGTGTAGATGCAGTGGCTAAAGTCGTAGAGATGCAGTGGCTAAAGTCATAGAGATGCAGTGGCTAAAGTTGTAGAGATGCAGTGGCTTAAGTCGTGTAGATGCAGTGGCTTAAGTCGTGTAGATGCAGTGGCTAAAGTCGTAGAGATGCAGTGGCTAAAGTCGTGTAGATGCAGTGGCTAAAGTCATAGAGATGCAGTGGCTAAAGTCGTGTAGATGCAGTGGCTAAAGTCGTAGAGATGCAGTGACTAAAGTCGTGGAGATGCAGTGGCTAAAGTCGTGTAGATGCAGTGGCTAAAGTCGTAGAGATGCAGTGGCTAAAGTCGTGTAGATGCAGTGGCTAAAGTCCTGGAGATGCAGTGGCTAAAGTCATGTAGAAGCAGTGGCTAAAGTCGTGTAGATGCAGTGGCTAAAGTCGTGTAGATGCAGAGGCTAAAGTCGTGGAGATGCAGTGGCTAAAACCGTGTAGATGCAGTGGCTAAAGTTGTAGAGATGCAGTGGCAAAAGTCGTAGAGATGCAGTGGCTAAAGTTGTAGAGATGCAGTGGCTAAAGTCGTGTAGATGCAGAGGCTAAAGTCGTGTAGATGCAGAGGCTAAAGTCGTGGAGATGCAGAGGCTAAAGTCGTGGAGATGCAGTGGCTAAAACCGTGTAGATGCAGTGGCTAAAGTCGTAGAGATGCAGTGGCTAAAGTCATAGAGATGCAGTGGCTAAAGTTGTAGAGATGCAGTGGCTAAAGTCGTGTAGATGCAGTGGCTAAAGTCGTGTGGATGCAGTGGCTGAAGTCCTGTAGATGCAGTGGCTAAAGTCGTGTAGATGCAGTGGCTAAAGTCCTGGAGATGCAGTGGCTAAAGTCCTGTAGATGCAGTGGCTGAAGTCCTGTAGATGCAGTGGCTAAAGTCCTGGAGATGCAGTGGCTAAAGTCGTGTAGAAGCAGTGGCTAAAGTCGTGTAGATGCAGTGGCTAAAGTCGTGTAGATGCAGAGGCTAAAGTCGTGGAGATGCAGTGGCTAAAGTCATGTAGATGCAGTGGCTAAAGTCGTGTAGATGCAGAGGCTAAAGTCGTGTAGATGCAGTGGCTAAAGTCGTGTAGATGCAGAGGCTAAAGTCGTGGAGATGCAGTGGCTAAAGTCGTGTAGATGCAGAGGCTAAAGTCGTGGAGATGCAGTGGCTAAAGTCATAGAGATGCAGTGGCTAAAGTCGTAGAGAGGCAGTGGCTAAAGTTGTAGAGATGCAGTGGCTAAAGTCGTGTAGATGCAGTGGCTAAAGTTGTGGAGATGCAGTGGCTAAAGTCGTGTAGATGCAGTGGCTAAAGTTGTGGAGATGCAGTGGCTAAAGTCGTGTAGATGCAGTGGCTAAAGTTGTGGAGATGCAGTGGCTAAAGTCGTAGAGATGCAGTGGCTAAAGTGGTAGAGATGCAGTGGCTAAAGTCGTAGAGATGCAGTGGCTGAAGTCCTGTAGATGCAGTGGCTAAAGTCCTATAGATGCAGTGGCTAAAGTCCTGGAGATGCAGTGGCTAAAGTCCTGTAGATGCAGTGGCTGAAGTCCTGTAGATGCAGTGGCTAAAGTCCTAGAGATGCAGTGGCTAAAGTCATGTAGAAGCAGTGGCTAAAGTCCTGTAGATGCAGTGGCTGAAGTCCTGTAGATGCAGTGGCTAAAGTCCTGGAGATGCAGTGGCTAAAGTCGTAGAGATGCAGTGGCTAAAGTCGTAGAGATGCAGTGGCTAAAGTCGTAGAGATGCAGTGGCTAAAGTCCTGTAGAAGCAGTGGCTAAAGTCCTGTAGAAGCAGTGGCTAAAGTCCTGGAGATGCAGTGGCTAAAGTCATGTAGAAGCAGTGGCTAAAGTCCTGGAGATGCAGTGGCTAAAGTCCTGTAGAAGCAGTGGCTAAAGTCGTAGAGATGCAGTGGCTAAAGTCGTAGAGATGCAGTGGCTAAAGTCCTGTAGAAGCAGTGGCTAAAGTCCTGTAGAAGCAGTGGCTAAAGTCCTGTAGAAGCAGTGGCTAAAGTCCTGGAGATGCAGTGGCTAAAGTCATGTAGAAGCAGTGGCTAAAGTCCTGGAGATGCAGTGGCTAAAGTCCTGTAGAAGCAGTGGCTAAAGTCGTAGAGATGCAGTGGCTAAAGTCGTAGAGATGCAGTGGCTAAAGTCCTGTAGAAGCAGTGGCTAAAGTCCTGTAGAAGCAGTGGCTAAAGTCCTGGAGATGCAGTGGCTAAAGTCATGTAGAAGCAGTGGCTAAAGTCCTGGAGATGCAGTGGCTAAAGTCCTGTAGAAGCAGTGGCTAAAGTCCTGTAGATGCAGTGGCTGAAGTCCTGTAGAAGCAGTGGCTAAAGTCCTGTAGAAGCAGTGGCTAAAGTCATGTAGAAGCAGTGGCTAAAGTCCTGGAGATGCAGTGGCTAAAGTCCTGTAGAAGCAGTGGCTAAAGTCCTGGAGATGCAGTGGCTAAAGTCCTGTAGAAGCAGTGGCTAAAGTCGTAGAGATGCAGTGGCTAAAGTCCTGTAGAAGCAGTGGCTAAAGTCCTGTAGAAGCAGTGGCTAAAGTCCTGGAGATGCAGTGGCTAAAGTCATGTAGAAGCAGTGGCTAAAGTCCTGGAGATGCAGTGGCTAAAGTCCTGTAGAAGCAGTGGCTAAAGTCCTGTAGAAGCAGTGGCTAAAGTCCTGTAGATGCAGTGGCTGAAGTCCTGTAGAAGCAGTGGCTAAAGTCGTGTAGATGCCAACGTTTTTCTGCAGGAACTTTTAAAACAGAACACAATCTTAAAATATCAGCTTCTCCAGTTTCCAATATTTGTTGGCATAGGAACTAAAGATTGTCCGTCCCTGTTCTTCTGTGTTGGATGTACTCTTAAATGACAAATCTCAAAAAATGTGGACAATTAAGAGGTGTGACCATTCACAACACAGCGGAAGAGAACAGGGTTCAAAGTACAGGGAACCACGTAACATGAATATTTTATGTATTTAAAAAGGGCGAAATAGAACATGCTTGTTCTTATATACTCAAAGCAACATCACCATAATACTGATAACTGAGCTGTGAGTACATAGAATTCACACCAATACTGTATGAATCTCCCTCTCAGTAGCTGTAATGTAGCACTGTTTTGAAGCATGTAAACAACTCACAGTGAGAGTCAGCCAGGCTGAAGTACAGCCTCCACATGGCAGGGTCAGTTTTAACACAGCGTTACAACTAACCCCTCTAAATTAAGCAATGAGAGAAGCTTGTTTCCCCTCAATAGAAATTCAAACCAGTCAATTTGGATTCACCAACCATACTATAGATGTCATGCACATAGAACGTACTTCACCCTATTATTCTAATATTTGCTGTTGTACGTTTTGGGTCAAAGATAATTTTACCATGTTCGACATGTACCTTTCACTAGTCTTATTTATTTAACTGAATATAGTTTTTTATATTTAGGCTGGAGCAATCTTCATGTTACAACAACACCGTAAACTGTGTTTCACATCAGTTTACCTGATTGTAACAACTAGGCCCCCTTTCACTATTAACCCTGCCTATGAGGTGGGTTCGCAATCAAGTAGCTTTCAGCTGAAATGTTCATAAATAAAAGGTGCTGGAATTAAAGTTTTCATTTGTAACAGAGTGTGTGCGAGGTGTGTAAAATCATTATTAATCTTATATTCTTATAATATAATCTTATACTTATAGTATTAAGTACCTTTAAATTATTAAGCAAAAAAAAAACCCAAAAAACAAAAATAAACCCAAAAACTAAATTGATCATTCTAATATTGTCACCAACACACACAGCTCACTACACACACGTTAAACCCCTAGAAATATAATCTTTTTAAAAAGTACATGTAACTAAGTCTAATCAGCTCTTGTGTCCTCAGTTTGTTGCTTCACACATTCACCCCATGTGGTCTGAATGATTTATCTGACTAGAACGAGGCTGATGGGGTTTTTCACACTCTATTAAGTGCATTCTGTTCTTTTTCATCATTTCAGCCATTTATTAGAAACCAAATATTAGGCATGTGAACACACAGACCACGCAGGGGTGCCTTTTGCCTTCAGACTATATGAGTACCCGCCTGGTTGGTGTTTATTTTATATCACCTCTGCTGATTCATTGCTGAGAGTTATTTAGAATAATAAACATTAGGCCTTAAATCTAAACTAAACTACTAAATCTTACAAAAAAGTTTTTCATCAACCAAAAAGGATCTTGAACTAAGTGTATTGAGATAAATGTTTAGTTGTTAGGCTCATATATATACAGTGCTTAATTTGTAAAACATCAGGTAATAGAACACTAAAGGTGGGGTGATCCAGCAAGTGGCAGTGATGGAAAAGGTCCTGGAACGCATAGGCACAACAGTGCTCCAAGTGTCCATCTAACATAGTAGCATTCTATACAATAAAATAATCCTAGCTTTAATGACTGCAGTAAGGAGCTGCAACCATAAAATCTAAGAGATGCCACTGGATGAATAGTTTTTGGTGTCCTACAAAAAAAAGATGTCAAAGAAGTGGTGGATCCACATGAATAAGTTCTGGAACACAGGTACCTGAAATATGAGAGGTGCCGGATCTTGTTCCAGCAAGATCCAGCACAAATTAAACACTATATATATATATATATATATATATATATATATATATATATATATATATATATATAAATATATACAGCGGCAGGGTTGACAGTTTAGCTCTGGCAGAAATGAGTGAATTGTAGTGTGCTTTAGAAAGATAGCCTCCTAACACTATATTTACTTTCCTCTGAAATACAATTATACATTCACATTCAACTTGCCCTTTTTTTCTCATGAAGATTTTGAGTAATATCTCTGCCCAGGCCTGCCAAATAGGATACGATGCACTCGAGGAAAGAAGCAGGTGGTTGACGTGTTGAACACACTTTATTGAGGTGCCAAATGAAAGAGTGTCACCATCCATTCAGGAAAGGGTAGAGAGTAAATGTTCACATAAAAAAATAGAAAATCAACAATGAATACACAGCACCTCGCTCCTCTGCTTGGACAGGAGTGATCGTCGTGTTTGGCTCAAACTCTTCAAACCGCCTTCCGTAATCTCACTCGCTCCAGTCTGCCCGCCAGTTTCTCACTACGCATGCAGTCCACAGCCCCCCAGGAGGGGCGAAGGAGCAGGAACGGAACTGCCAACGTCCATAAATGTATTTACACTACCGCCATCATCGTCGTCGCTGTCATCCTCGTCATCGTTATCATAATCAGTGACTTCCTCCACTATCAGTTTGAGGCGGGTTCTCTCCTCTTGGCCCTGTTGGTGAAACACTAATAGGAGAGCGGAGTCCGATGGCACCATTTGAGAAAATGTAGAACCTAACTTTCAGAAACAAAAGATTTTTTTAATTCTGTTTTTTTTTTATTATTATTATTCTGGAGCGAAATTCAAACGCTATTAACGCCATAATGGAAACTACGGTTCCTCTGAAACTAAAGAAGTCCTGGGCATTCTGTGGTCCGAGTTCTGTGACATCTCCCGAAAAAAAAGAGGAAACACAACTGAGACACAGCACCATCACACTGATGTTCAAGAAAAAATACAGAATCGGCCTGCAGTCCCATTCATCAGAACAATCGGAGACTAAAAAAAGAAAAGAAAAGAAAACAGGAGGCCTTTTGAAGTTTTTTTTGGTAGTGTCAGTGGAGTGTGTGTATCGTCCTCTCTTTTTCACTCTCTAATCAATCTTTCATTAAAGTTTAATGCTTGAGGTTGAGGAGGCTGATTTCATTGCTCTGTCTCAGACACATGGTCAGAAACACTCACCTCTTCAACCTTCCAACAAAAGTGGGTCAGATCGAATAGAAAGGAAATTTACAAATAAAAAAAAAAAAACATAAAAAAAACAAAACCAACAACAATAAGAACAAAAACCTCAATGGCTAAATAGTGCTGCAGAGAGAAGTAGCAAACCGTACGAGACCAGTAAATCCCGCAGATGTCTCCTACTCCACCAGGAAACGGAACACTCATAAGGCCAGTGCACTTCTCTGTGGCTGAGTCAGTCAGTTATTAAAGTGACAAAAATTCCTCACATGTTCTCCATTCAGTCATGGACATATATGCCAGAATTAATTACACTATGATCAAACTGATGCACCAAAAAAGAACATCCACTGAAATGTGTGTACGTGAGTGTGCGTGTGTGTGTGAGTGTGTGTGTTTGACCATGTTTATAAATGTGTGTGTGTGTGTTTGTGTGTGTACAGAGTGTGTGTGTGCGTGTGTGTGTCCTCGCTCTGGAGGGTTATTGTATATTGCAGGAGGAGCAGCAGGGATCGTCTTTGTCCGGCTGTGCTGCGTAGTCCATCTGCCGGACGATCTCGGCGAACAGTTCGTCCACCATAGTCTTGCTCTTGGCGGAGGTCTCGATGAAGGGGCAGCCCCACTCCTCGGCCAGAGCCTGACCTTCACTCACCGACACCTCCCTCTCACTCTCCAGATCCACCTTATTTCCCACCAGGATCACCGGCACCTTCTCATACCTGAGGAAGAACAGAAAAAATACAAAACCACAGTCACACTTACTCTTTTTTCACCTGTAATCCTTTAACACAACAGTTAGAAGTATTTCAAAGTATTTTTTAAAGTATATTTTAAAAGATGTCACCATATTTCTTTTTTCTGAGGTTTGGTAAGAACCCTTTAAAAACTAAATTATCACGAGAGTCTGAGAGAACTGAACAAAGTCCAGATAAACAGGATTAAAGAGAAATTCCACTGATTATTGTGTAATTATGATGTTCAGATTTATTTAGACTGGTTTAATGCATTAATGCTCTGTACAAGAGAAGTAAGTCAGCATTGCTCACAGTGGTGATGGGAACCAGATGTCAGTTTTTAAAAGCTTTTAAAAAGCTCCTTCACATACATTATAATTAATGGTTATGAATACAGTGTTTAAGGCCTGGAACACTGTTTTAAGATGGTTTTGAGAAGCTGTAAGGCACATTAGTACCCAAAAAGGCCCATCTTTCAGCTTTACCACTAGTTCACCATCATCAACATTACACAAAAGAACTCAGACACACCTGTAGGGGTACCAGTGGTTGTGGACAACACATAAAAAGGCTATGCTTGTATTGTAAATATCACAACCCCTAGTTTCTATCATCATATAAATGTGTAAATTTCTCTACAATTAACTATTTCACATCAAACCACATTAATATAAAGATACATGCAGTTGTTCAGTGTTCTTTAAGTACTGACAAGACCCATGATTTGCTCAGAGAAGCATATTACCACATAAATGAATGATAAATGTCATCAAACTGCCCACCAGTAGCGCCAGCTCAGCAAAACATATCATTACGCCATTCTCCCCTTTTACCAAATGTAGCCAATCATCCTAGACATTCTTGGTTCTTTACTTTTATGTTGGAGCTTTGGGACCAATATAGTAACATATAGTACATTATAGGGCTGTGTATTGGCAAGAACCTGGCGATGCAATACGTATCGTGATACAGCGGTCACGATTCAATATATCGCAATATAATGCAAAACTGCAAACAAACTGATTTACTGCAATTTTCCTACTAGAAACATACACCACTATATGAACAGGTTTGCCAATGATTACAATAGCATTGCGGCCTTGTGCTGCATGTTAATGTTGGAGTTGAAATGTTGAAAATGTTGAAAATGTTTGTTTGGGGTTTTTTTGCTCACCTCTAGTATCTGATATTGTTATCAATACAAAATTCTGTAAAACAGTAGATGAAGCATGATTGATCTCAATTTTAGACATTATTTGAAAATGCCTGTATATACATTTCATAATAAATGGATCAAAAGAAGTGGCCTAAAATTCTGGTTACATTGACTTGCATTAAAAGTGAAGTATGTTTTTTTTCTCTTGTAAAATTGTCATTTTGGAGATTTTGAAAGATTTTGTATGTCTTTGAAAGAAGAACTGTGTGAGTGTTTAGGTGTGCAGTCTGTACAGCACACACTGATAGAGGATATGTTATACTAGTTGTTCACTACATTAGCCCAATAATTCCATGGCTAACCCAAAGAGGAGGTTATTGATCAACTGCATGGGGGACGAGTGGAAAGTGAAATTTGATATTTCAACAGGTGACAGCTTTAAACTGAAAATGAACTGCCTGTACGCTGGCCCTGACTTCCAACCACTCACTCTCGCAATCGCAGGTCATATACAGTATACTTGTAGTAGAGGAACACTTACTGAACTCACGATTATGAATAATGGAATTATAAACCAAGAAGTAAATTCAGACTAATGACGCTCAAAGAGTGGGAAAGGTGTGCCTGCTGGGAAACCAGCCCTCATGTGCCACACCCTGAATTCAGTAGCCTCAGACAGAACATCACAGCTGCAGTACCTTCACTGTGTGCAAGCAGAACAACAGCAGAAGGGATGTGTAATCCCATTATATTGCACTTGTGCTTTCGATTGGCCTCACAACAGCAATAAATATCCCACTTACAGAGTGAAAGAATACATGGATTCCAGACAACATGCTGCAGTGCTGCTCAGCATAAGCTACTGGTGAGGAGCAGTAATGGCTGTAAGTGATCAGCAGGACTGTTACATTCTGAGCTGAAAGGCTTCAGAGGAAGCCACAGCATGGTGCATCCCACCTCTCCCTCTTTAGCACAAAAACATGTATGACACCGCACACACACACACATTCCAGCAGCGTCTCTGTAATATGGAAGTTAGCCACACATGAAGCTATACCTACAGGGATGGAGATCCATTATCTTCTGTGCTTGGAGGAGAGGACGCTGTATGCCACAAATACTAGTGTCAAAGCAAGTAACACAGTAACATGTTGATTTAAATCTAAGTTTCAACTCCCTATATTTGAATACTACAAAGTTTCTAAACTTCTACATAATTTAATTATAAAGACTGAGAGGTAAACAGTCATTCCGAGTGGTTCGAAGAAATGGTATGTTGTAGAGAAGCTTAGATGATGTACAGTGGTGGTGATGGGAACCAGGGGTCACAATGTCTACAGTGCAAATACAGACACTTTATTTACTGTCCACAATGACACGTGAGCCGTAGAGGTGGCAATATGGCAAACTGTAATATCACAATACTTCAAGAAGTTTTCACTGTAGGAACAGGCGGACCAATACTAATAACGATACTACTACTACTACTACTACTAAAAATAATAATGAATTTCTAGTGAAATATATGGTGAATTGGTAAATTGCAAATCGTTTTAGCCCAATATCATATTCTACTAATAAGGTAAACTAATGTCAGGCATCAGGCAAGTATTTATAACCATTCTGTGCCTGTAATTTTCTGTGAGGCAGCATTTAGACACATTTCACTCGTCTGGTTCCTCTCACCAACACTTTTGACATAAAACCACTCTTAATAACTTTTTTGATACTGTAACCATGGAATTATGTAAAACTATGCAAAAGATTTGGTGGAATTCCCTTTCATTGTTTCATTGTTGAACCCCCCCCCCCCAATTAGTTGGACGAGCACTGATTTATTCTTGAAAATGTAAAATGCATGGTTATTAAATCATCAAAAGGAAAAAAGTATTCTGCATACTTGCAAACTTGTTTCTTACTTGTATGTATGTTGTAACATTTGTTAAGCTGCATTGTGAGTTTATTATGTTCTGTCTATACACAACATGTCAATTATACTTTTAATGTCATTGTTGAGGGGAGGCAGATGAAAATGTGCCATTTGGCTCTACCTAGGCTTATTATTCAGGAACTGCTAAAATAGTATTTGGTTACTGATATAAAGCTGTCAGTTATGAGAGAGTTATGTAATCATGAGAGCGATACAGTCAGAATCGCTGAAAGGTTTAAACGAATAGGGCCTGGTCGTAGTGTTGTGGATTATATAAACAGTAAAACTGCTTATCAAGTTCACCACTAGGTTCCTGTCTTTTACTCAGCTGTGGTCCTAGTAGTTCTCAGATCCTGCACTGCTGCTTAAATTTGCTGGACAAAGCCAGTGGGGTGATGACCATTCAAAAGCTGAAGCTATAATGAATCAGCATGCTAATGATTTTATAATCGTGACAGTAAATGCTGTATGATGTCTGAAGGTTGGGTAGCAAGTCAGGACTGGGCACTCATTTCAAATGCATAGAGCACCAGGGACACTTACCCTGCCTCCTTCACCCTTCTGTAAAACGGAACAAACAGCATCACAGGAGAACAGACTCGCCCTCGCTCATTACGCACTGGCTTTACTGTATTAAATATTGATGCCATTAAATTATTCACAATTTTCTGAAAGGCGAAAAACACACATGGCAGTCTGCGCGCATGTAGGTCTGTATGTAAAGAAGCAGTCGTTATCATGGTGGAGGCTTCGGCACTGAGGAAGACAGTCACTGATCATTACGTAGGGGTGGGCAAATCAATGCTACAGTATCTCACAAAAGTGAGTACACCCTTTAAATTGTCGTAAATATTTTAATATATTTTTTCATAGGACAGCACTGAAGATACGACACTTTGATACAACGTAAAATAATCAGTGTACAGCTTGTATAACACGTTGCTGTGCACTCAAAATAACTCAATACACAGCCATAGGGCTGAAACGATTCCTCGAGAAACTTGATTACAAAAAATCATTGATGCAAATTCTCTGCGGAGAAGATTTGTTTAATCTATACAACCATATACAGCGCACTGTTTTACAAAGATGACTTTTACTGTTATACAGCGCGAGCTTACGGTGTTGCCAGGTGACAGAAAGAAGACGTGGTTTGATGGCGCGGATTGTAAAATAGAGAAAGAAAGAGAGACGAACAGAAGAGATGGTCCAGACAAAACCATACACAGTGTCCAACGTCTACTGTAAACCGAACTAGCCGAGGGAGCCGTTACTGAGCGTAAACCTGAAGAAAGACGTGGCTGAAGTTAGCTTCTTATGTAAATTCCGCCTTTCCACCTTAAATGATGCAGCAGTTACAGGCAAGCAACTGAGCTTCCCCAGCAAACTGATAGCAAGTCTGAGTTTTAGGGTAACCCCTAGCTGAGCACCACATCAGTGTTTTAGTGTTTCAGCACGTCCAGTCCACAGAGCCGAGCGACACACTGTAACCATAACATTTAGCCTAAATCGGCTAGTTAAGAAAGTAAGTCTGTGTGATGGCGAGTTATGTCCGTAAATGATCTAAGCTATGCTTCAGAACATAACCACAAAAAATAAAAGTCTGAACTTCATTCACATTACCTTTTTTAATTATAGCCACAAACAAACACTCACAAGAACATACATCCCTCACACACCCTCTTCCCTCCCAGTGATGCATAAAATACACAGCAAACTAAATATCAGGTGGTGTTTGTAGCAGTTTGGAGTGTAGCATCAGCGTAGTAAATGAGTGTACAGTAGGCAGTCTTGTGAACTTCTGGTATATATAGGTCTAGTAATAAATTTTAATAATAGTAATTACTAAAATGTTTTCTTTAAAACTTTACTATACGCAATAAAATGTTAAGAAACGTGTCTTATTTTATCGTATATATTTACTATTGCTCTTTAGTAAAGATTTTTTTTCTGATTACTCGATTTATTGATGGTTTATTCAACAGAATAGTCAATTACTAAAATAATCGATAGCTGCAGCCCTACATAGCCATTAAAGTCTAAACCGCTGCCTACAGTCAAGCATCAAGCATCAGCTGCATGAGTGCTGCTGGCTGTGGGGAGCTACAGTTCATTGAGGGAATCATGAATGCCAACATGCACTGTAACATACTGAAGCAGAGCATGATCCCCTTATTTCAGAAACTGGGCTGCAGGGCGGTATTCCAACATTATAACGACCCCTAACATGACAACCACTGCCTTCCTAAAGAAACTGAGGGTAAAGGTACTGGACTGGCCAAGCATGTCTCCAGACCTAAACCCTATGGAGCATCTGTGGGGCATCCTCAAACGGAAGGTGGAAGAGTGCACGGTCTCTAACAGCCACCAGCTCCACCATGTCGTCATGGAGGAGTGAAAGAGAATTCCAGTGGCAGCCTGTAAAGCTCTAGTGAACTCCATGCCCAAGAGAGTTAAAGCAGTGTTGGAAAATAACAGTGGCCACACAAAATATTGAGTCTTTGGGCACAATTTGGCCATCTTCACTTAGGGGTGTACTTACTTTTGTTGCCAGTGGTTTAGACATTGATGTCTGTGTGTTGAGTTATTTTGAGGGCACAGCAAACGTACACTAATTTACATTCTATTAAAGTGTCTTCAGTGTTTTGTCCCATGAAAAGATAATAAAATATTTACAACAATGTGAGGGGTGTACTCACTTTTGTGAGATACTGTATGTGAGGCTGATACTAACTGAATGGGAGGAATCTTAACTACCTAGATGCAGATACACAACGTAGTTTAAAATTATTCATGCTTTAGATAACGACTAGTATAAAACATAGAAGGTACAGAATACAGTCCTTAAATTCACACCAACAAGTCTGTGCGACACTACTGAAGACTTGGTTGGGGCTTAGACAGGTTAAGGGAAGTTTTAGAAATGTATCTATGGAAAAGATTTGGGTGGCTACTGGGTTCTAGTGTTTACTTGCAATACTGTACACGTTGCTCCAGTTCTAAACTAAAGATGCAGAATTTTGACACCAAACATGTCTTAGCTGGTGAACTACGGTAAGAACACCATGTAAATCTGATTTATCAACAAGCTATTCTTTTAAAGCTTTTGCATTATGCACATTTAAAAACTGTCTGCTTAAGCATGTGGTCAAATATGCCACACGTGTCACAGAGCAGCTCACACTTATCAGCATGTTTGTATAGAAATGTGTTGCTGATTGATTCATCCCACCTTATTATGAGGACCACAGACTAGTCAACTAGTCAAACTGTCCACTTTACTGCTCGGCGATAATACTTTAGGCTTGATGTCTACTAGTCTGTGATCACATGATTATGACACTAACAACATGGATGCTTAAGACAATAGATGAGAAGCCTGGTGAGTCCGAGGTCTGTGTCTCTGGTTTAGGCTAGCAATGCAATTCAGAGCTTGCTGAAAAGTCTCAATCCACTGATGCTGATTTACTGTGTTCCAAGAATCTGATACTGAATGTTGTTATCTCTGGTTTCCCATAACTACAACAAAAAGTCATGTGATGTTGGATACAGGACAATACACCATACAATCCTTCACAGTTTGAATTCAGTTTTATATTGTTTTGAGTTACGGAGCTCTAAAGGTCTGGCTCTCCAGACCTTCACAGCGGGCGAGCGTCTCGGCAATGCCTCCTAGGGGATCTAGGACTCATTGGGCTTTGGATTTTTTAAAGTTTGCTTGTTGCAAAGAATTCCTTTCTCCTGTGGTTTTACTCATGACGTCATGAGCAACTAGTCATCACTTTCATCATTAAACTTTAAAAAAAATCTGAAGTCGTGTAATCCCTAGAGGACCACGCTATAGTCTGATCTCAGTGCCATTTAGCCTGAGCACTCTGAGGAACACACATAAACAGACTGATACAATCAGCACACAACACTTTGAAGTGTTGGAGGGATCTGACTGAACTGCAATCTCTATTACAGTTCAGTCAGTCTTTCTCTCTTTCTTTCTCTCTCTCTCTTTTACTCTCAGGGTAAAGCAAGAGCGGTGTGAGATAGGCTGTGGAGATGGGATAGAGTCATTGTTAACACACAGGAGTCTCAATGGGAGCATCCTATTTCCATATTAATGACCAAGCAGCACGGCAGCAAAAGTTAAATGTAAAATAAGCAAAAAAGAGAAAAGTTAATGTAAAATAAGCAAAAAAATAAAGAGTTAATGTAAAATACACTGTAAACAGACAAAAAGCACTGCTGTATAAGAGATTCTTAACACTTAGAACTATCCATTATCACTTGTGATAACACAAGCGTGGTGTAATTTGGTATGAATTATTTCTCACTCGCAGCTCACTGAAGCGAGAAGAGAAATTCCATAACAAGACAATTCCTGTAGAAACCCTTCATCACAAACGGTGGTGCTAGTCAATAACAGGGAGATTTTATTATTCCTTGGAAAAGATACAAATATACATCGGAGATGCATGATAATAGTTTTTCATTTCCAATACCGATACTAAAAGCTGGAGCATCGGCTGATACTGACTCTAACACAACATGACCTAAAAAGTGCTAAGCTTTAACACGAACTGATCTTAACTGAAACACTTTACTTAAGAAGGTAGCAGACCATCATACTCAAACTGGTCAAACACTCTACTACCACACTGAGGGGTGAACCGTGAGTTTCATCATTATGTGATTCTACATTGAGGTCTGACTGTCAGCTTTGATCTGACTCTGATATCATTTCTAAATTTATCAGTGAAGCTGAGTTATGGAGCAGATCAGAGTTGCCTGGGCTCAGCGGAGAAAGCCTTCATGCTACATGCTCTGATGAAATTTCACACAGTTTTCAACGGCTTGGGCAGCCTGCCGCCTGTTCAGGTGAGCTGACGATATTGTGCTATTACCTGAGTACCCTAATTCTCATTTCCATTCTTTGGAAAAGTACTGTCTGACTGTCCTCTACTTTTTCTTAGAAAGCAAAACATTTGCACACAGAAAAAGAGTGTAAAACTTTGTTCTCTTGGCTGTTACTGCAGGGACCACTGGTAGATTGCTGCTGCATCATTAGACGCTTTAATGTGAACACAAGCACACGAGCAAGGCTTTAACAAGCTTACACCGCATGCTGCTCCCTACAGCACAGGAGAGTACGGCGAGGAATCGTACAGATAATGATAGAATGTAAAAATAAATATGCATGCATCAGTGCCATAGGATCATTTGTTACTTGGTCGATGCCTCAATACAGAACATTGGATTGTTAGAGCCTCACTACCACACAGGAAGAAACACAGAGCTAACAACCAGCTAGATTTGTTACAGGATTCTTTCGAGCACACTTTCAGCTGATATGGACGGGATACCAATCCCTATAGCTACGATACATCTCAAAGAAAGTGAGCAGGTGAAGACTTAAATCAGTATTGATTTAAACTATGATGGGCCGATCCAGTGTTTTTCAGTTTCAATCCGATACCGATATATAACTGCCAATACCGATACCGATACAAATACCGATATAAGGGCTCTTTAGTTTATCATTGGTACGATGTTTAAGGTTACATAATGATGCTAAACTAGACACAGCACTTAGAAGAGTACACACATGCATAATATAAATGCATTCCAAAGGCATATACAAACACAATAGTTTTCTTTCATATCAAATATTTAAAATACAAAACTGGAATAAACATCTTATGTATCAAAAACCTTTCTAGTATGCTAAAAACAACAATATGACTGGCTGCATGATCTAAACAGCTCAAGTATTAAGAAAATTGTATCATCAGCAGCAGCAACTTCAACAAGATTTTAAATAGTTGAAATAATGTGCAAAACTAAATAGAAATGAAATAAAAAATGGATTGGTAAGTAGATTGGCCGCATTCGCCCGATATCCGATACGTTACATTACGTCAATAACGGCCCCGATACCGATATTGTATCGGATCGGTCCCATCTCTAATTTACACTGAATTTAACTAGACCTCACCATGCAACTAACTGTACTGTAACAACAAGACAGTAATAACTCAGTGTCTGATGTAAGACAATGTCATGCTTTTGCTCTTAAACTTTTTAAACAACAGACTAGTCATTTATCTTAAGAACTTTTTATTCAGTAACTACTATGCATTGTATGTGAACTTAATATGTCTGCTCTATAGTTCAGGTGGTGTAGTGTGGAAAACACTGGGGACCCTGAGTGTTCGAGTACTGTGCTATTATACCACTGGCATGCTAACACCACATAAACTCTGCAGGTGGTCAGAGTTGTGTGTGCGTCAGAGGTTTGTGACTGTGTGAAAATCAGGCTGTCACATGTGAGGGCCAAACCCCACAGTGAACTATTTTTACACCAAATGGGTCCATGGCCAAATTAAAAAGAAAAAAAAACAACCCGCCACACATACAGCCACATACACGCTCACCCCCACACGCAGCTCTTTAAATAAATCACTGATTACAGTGGTGGTCTCAGTGCAGAGCGTGCTGGGCGAAATGAGTACAGGCAGGGGGTGGAGATGGCAGTCGCTTTGGAGACCTTATGTCTTTCATAACAGGGAGGTTAGAATGTCTGTGCGTGTGTGGGTGGGTGGGGAGGGGGGGTGTTGCTTTGAGCTTTGTGTTCAGTACTAATGGGTGGGGAATCCGAGCTGCTGGGTAGAAAATCAGCTGCTTGGTTTAAGAATAAGAGCTGCTGGGTGGGGAATCAGTGCTGCTGGGTGGAGAATCAGAGCTGCTGGGTGGGGAATCAGAGCTGCTGGGTGGGGAATCAGTGCTGCTGGTTGGGAAATCTATGCTGCTGGGTGGGGAATCTGTGCCTCTGGGTGGGGAATCAGTGCTGCTGGGTGGAGAATCAGAGCTGCAGGGTGGAGAATCAGAGCTGCTGGGTGGGGAATCAGAGCTGCTGGGTGGGGAATCAGAGCTGCTGGGTGGGGAATCAGTGCTGTTGGTTGAGAAATCTATGCTGCTGGGTGGAGAATCAGAGCTGCTGGGTGGGGAATCAGAGCTGCTGGGTGGGGAATCAGTGCTGCTGGGTGGAGAATCAGAGCTGCTGGGTGGGAAATCTGTGCCTCTGGGTGGGGAATCTAAGCTGCTAGGTGGGGAATCAGGGCTGCTGGGTGGGAAATCTATGCTGCTGGGTGGGGGAATCAGGGCTGCTGGGTGGAGAATCTAAGCTGCTGGTGGAGAATCAGAGTTAATGGGTGGTAAATCAGAGCTGCTGGGTGGGGATCAGTGCTGCAGTTTGGGAAATCAGTGCTGCTTGGTGAAGAATCAATGCTGCTGGGAGGAAAATTGGAGCTGCTGGGTAGGCAGTGAGAGAAGCTGGGTGGGAAATCAGAGCGGCTGGGTGGAGAATCCGAGCGGCTGGGTGGAGAATCGGAGCGGCTGGGTGAAGAATCGGAGCGGCTGGGTGGAAAATCAAAGCTGCTGGGTGGAGAATCAGAGCTATTGGGTGGGGAATCAGATTTGTTAAGTGTGGAATTAGCCGCAGGATGGGGAATCTGAGTTGTTAGGTAGGGAATCAGAATTGCTGGGTGGGAAATTAGTCCTGCTAGGAGGGGAATCAGAATTTCTGCTATGGAATCAGAGCTGGGTGGAGAATCAGCTGCTGGATGAGGAATCTGAGCTGCTGGGTGGGGAATCAGTGCTACCGGATGGAGAATTAGTGCTGGTGGCTAGAGAATAAGTGCTGCTTAGTAAAGAATCAGTGAAGAGGAAAAAGAGGAGAGGGAGTGGTGTGATGTGGCGAGATGGTGGCCATCACAGTGAAATGCTCAACCAGCGCCTATTACTGATTACACACAACACACCCACACAGTCTAAGAGATAGTGAGAGAGAGATTCTGAACAGTCTTTAAGTGTGTTGATATGTGTAAGTGGAGTGTTCAATTTATCCACTAGTGTAAAGTGGCTGATCATGTCAGGTAAACAGGTAGCAGTTTATTTAAGGGCAAAAATAGTTTCCCCTTAAATAAAATCTAGTCTATTAGCCAAGACATTAGGCTAATACGATTTTCAACAGACAATATGTCATAGTACAGTGATTCTGAAGCCTAGTCCTGGAGGGTCAACGTCCTGCATACTTCAGACAATAACACACCCACTTCAACTCAGTAAGAGCTTGTTTTAGTTGAAGTCGATAGTTGAATCAGGTGTGTTGGGATTATAGAAAACATAGAATGTCCTGTCATAGCATATACAGTGTCAGAAACCACATGAGTCTATTTGTGACTATAGATTTTTTAAAATGTCTGGATAATTTAAAGGCTGAGTAAAAAAGTTAGAATGGTTTGATGTAAAATGCTTTATTCTAGCGAAATCTACTGATTTGTATTGTATTTCTTTATGTTGGTGCTATACCAGGGCTCATGGTATCTACAACACAAATATAGCTTTTTCTTTCTCTGCTATCCAAAACCACATGTCTTCTGGGTATTTTGTATGAAGTGTTTATGATAAATCAGTGAAAGAAAAGTTTTCTTTAGGGACTATTTTGCTTTACACTGCCCTAAATATACCCCTCAGCTAAAAATATGTTTAAGGCTTTAAAAATAGTTCCGACTTGGTACGTTTTTTCACATTAAAATATTATAATTGTTTTGGTTTACATTAAGTATGTAATTACGCAGAAATGCAGTAGTCGCGCTCTTTAATGTGTCAACACAGAATCAAGTTTGTGAGAACCGAGACACACAGTTTCATTTGTATAGGCTTCCATTACTAGTTCACCACATCAAGCTTGTAGGACAAAACTACAAAAAAGAAGAAGACTTTGATCAATGACTGCATGACTGATGAGTTGATTGAGTGCATTTATGGCAGGAGGAAATGTAAGTATGATTTTTTTTATAATTTTGAGAATCGTTCATGTATGTGATTGATGTGAGAAGGTCTGATTTACTTGAAAGATCTAATCCTGGTTTATAGCGTCTCCAGTTAGATCATGCTGAACAGAACAAGATTAGCTGTGGAATCCTGTTGAAAGCGCATGGCTCTGCCCTCAGGTTACAGCAGCGAAATAAAACGCGCCACGGTCTATTTATCCAGGCAGTTCAACTAAAAATAAACAGCATTTGTATAAGAACAGTATTTAAATGAAAACACACATAGTGCCAGAACACCTGCACGATGGTGGTGAGCTATTGTCTGCTTGACAGGCACCACATACTGGGGAGATGGGGGGGAGTCACAAAGCATGGGCAAACCTCCTGTAATGTTCTAATTACTTTTCACTGTATTCCTCCATTTTTCCCATCCGGTGCCACAGTTTGGGACTGTGTGTGCATATGCCTGCCTACACAATGGTGGATGAGTTATAGGCTGCTGTATGACTGGCTTTCAGAGCAGTGCCACAGACTAGGGTGGGGGGCTTCCACAAACAAAGCTTGGCGTTGGTCAAACCAGCTGTAATGTTCCAGCTGCTTCTCAACGCACTTGCTCATTCATTTCCCTAAGGATTGGATTTAAAGAGTTAAGGATTGTCAGCACATATGTAAACATACTACTACTAACTGTCTATGTATTAAAGCGATAATTCCGCACAGAGTTCCTCTCAGACTGACATCATTACATTTGCCTCAAATTATGCTGGGTTACGCTACATCAGCTGGTCTACCTGGTTTCTGTATCATCTGAGCACAGCAGCCGCCCTTTATATTGCGTGAAAATTTCCCAATAAATGCAGCAAAAGAAATACTTATCCTACATTGAAGCTTAAGAACGTTTTGGCCTTCATCTGTAAAGTCACTAAATTGGAAATACTAGGGTTTTTATGGGAATGTTATGATTTGTTGGTTTTGTACAACATGCTGTTATATATATATATATATATATATATATATATATATATATATATATATATATATATATAGAAGTACCAACAAAATTTAAGCTTTATGGTAGCTAATACTACTGTTTTAAATGTGTAACACTTTTCACCATTGTTATAAATAAAAACCTGTCAGTCTATGTGAAAGACCACCTAAGCAACCGTATTTAAAGCTAATCAAAGCCGCAGAAACCAAACATGTTTTCTGATTAAGTTAAATCTTGTTCCTCTGGGTTCCTCTACAATACACATACACAAAGTATGTCTTTAAAATACCTTCCCAGAGTCTACTGAATGTGCTGTATTTAACTCAGTATGATGCTGGCACACTGACTCACAATGTCTGCATTTCATTTATTTTACTACATTTACTACACTTAGAAATAAAATAAAAAAATTCAGTTTTACTAATCAGATTTATTCCTAATGAAATGGCACATACGGAAATATTAAATATCTGCTATTGACAGCACCCCAAAGTTCACATACTAGTGTTCTTAATGCATTTTTTTTAAATCACCAAACTATTGCTTTAAGATGTCCAAGAAGGAGGCACCTACGAGTGTACAGGAACACACATCCCATAGTCATAGATTTTTTATCATACACACATACACATCCTGGACTTGTCCCTGCCAGGTCCATACTGCAGCTCTTTCTGCTGCTGCCCCGACCAAAGCAGCTCCAGCAGACACAGACACAGCTTATATATAATACATGACCACTCCACTGATATACACTAGCTAAGAGGAAGGGGGAGAGAGGAGAGGATGCTTCTGTCCTAAACCCTTCTGGACCTAGGCCCTTGTTCTGACAAGCAGCCCAAAAAGGCATCTTCCATTCCTCCATCTAAAGGGCCGTGTCTTCCATTCTTCCATCTAAAGGAAATGTCTCTCCATCTGCATCACTGACCCTGATGACCCCACATGTCTCTCACATTCCCAGTCCTGTACGTTTCCAGACTGTCTGGACTCTTGCCCTGTGATCCCTCTCTTTTTTACTTCTACAGCTGTCCTGCTGAGCAACACAAAGCCATCAATTCAGAATCCTCCCTGAAGAGATTCAATCCAACTGCATCTGACACCATAACTTATACCGCAGGCCTTATATTCAGTTATTATTTATAGGACGTAATATTCACTGACTACCAGAAATGATTCAATATATAGAGAGAGAAAGGAAGTGAGTAGGCCTCTATACAGGTCTTTACAGGTTAAGATGTTACACTCCTGATTTTTTTCAACACAAGTCAGCATCTGCAGCTTTTGTAACATAGGGGCGACTATGTGAACAATAACTGTGATGCTTTTTTTTTTTAGAAAAATAACAAAAAAGACTCATAATAAAAGCTGAACACCTTCCCATTTAGTTCTATAACAAGGTGCCATTGATTCAACACATATTCAGTTACTTATTGTGTACACTTTCTGTAACAGTCAAACACAATGCATATGCTACCACATTCTACATATGCAGCAGAGAAGGTAAAACATGCTAGTATTCTTTTAAAGGGGAACTATTATGCTCATGTTTAGTGATAGATTTGCATGCTTTAATTTTCGCAATACACAACATGCTGTACATCTCTACATGTATTCACCCTCTGAAACTCTCAATTAGAGCTCCTGTGTCTTTAAGCCCTGCCCCCTGAAAAACCCACTGTGCTCACTGATTGGTCAGCCTGAACACTCTAGATTAATTGCAAGAGTGACATACTGCTACAAGTTCAGTTGGTTCTGCTGTATTAGTATAAGCCAGAGTCTGACCCCTGAGTCCGATACTCAGGTAGAACAAGTTAGTAGACCAGATCTACTTTTGCAGTAGGGGTGTGCCATAACGTACCACACACAATAATATCGCCAACATTTTTGAATATCGTGAACGATATTATACCCTGAAATACTGTGTCATATCACCCATCCCTAATTATCACATCAGGTACTACTTTTTACTGTTTTTAACAAAAGAAAAATTCACAAAATTTTCTCATTACCCATTATATATCTACTAGAGACAGATTTTATCTGTCCAGTACCATTCATTTTACTTCAGTTCTGGATATATGGAGATAATTGGAGTGCATTATTTAGTATTGTGGCTTTTTGGATCGGATGAAAATTCTTGTATTTTTAATATCTCAGTTAGGGGTGTGCCATATCATATCGTATGCAATAATAACATTTAATTTTTAATTTGGTATTGTAGTAGTGAATTCTTGAAATATTTTTTTAATTCAATCGTTATGGCAAAAATACCATAGAATATTGTGATATTATTGTAGGGCCAAATCGCCCACCCATACTTTGCAGGCTAGACTGGAGCAGAACGTTTCAGAGTGGTCGGCTGAACTTTTATGGTTTTCTGTATGTCGATTGAGGGCGTACCAAACCTGTTAGTAGGAGGACAATTTAGGATTGGGTTACGAGATGATGTCATCTTGCAACAGAGAAAAGGGCTGGAATTCCAACAAGGTGTTGAAAAGCTAAGAAAAGTGGTTTCTGTGGGAGTTTCTCACTCTGGCATGTAGTGTGGGTTTTATAACTTTTAAGAATGTTTCTGTGCACAAAAGGTACATAACACACTAAAGGAAAGGGAAAAAATGGAAAAGTCCCCTTTAATATCTTGATTTGAGATCTGAATCATAGTTTGAGCTTTAAGTGAGGAGACCCGTGGCCCCCTATCCAAATTTATCCAAGTCGGACCCACTGACAACCAATCAATTAGCCTAAATTACTCCGTGCAGTTGGCCTCTTAATACTCTGCCAAGTCTACTTCAGACTTTCCTCTGCTGACAGACAGTTCTGCCATAAGTACAAGAAAAGCCTATGAATAGTTTCCACCTTGGGATCTGAACACTGACATTGATGTCAAAGTCAGTTTTGGGGTCTTTGGGTTCCGAAGGGAAGCACTCACAGCTCTGCAGTAACTCTAGGACATTCCAGTGGCCTGGATATCGAGACTTCATAACAGAGAAATAAACACGGCTGCTCTCCTTGAAATGATCTCTGTTTGGATGGTCACAACAGCAAGCCCTTGCGATTGCTTAAATTAAACCGAGCCGTGCCTGTGGAGAAACAGTGTGAGCGGGTGTGTAGTAGGCCCACACCTGCAGTTCAGATGGGTGTACGGTGCCGTGTAAAACTCTTTATTGCTGAGACGTACGCTCATAAATGCACTCTCTGGCTCACACACGCATAGTTAGCTTGCGCACTCAGAGGAATTTACAGGGGAAGCTAAGCACTTCCAGTGTTTCCTGTGTATTCAGGCTCTTTGGGCCACGACCAGCTGATCCTATGCTGTAAAATGCACATGTGGCAATATCAGCATGTCAGAATGAGAAGCAACATACACAAGCACAAACACAGACCTACACCTTCACACACTAAAGGGTCCACAGGGGGTCCAAACAGGGACTTTGGACAACATATATCATATTGAAATTGATGGGTATCAGGAGAAATGCTGGAACGGATCATGGAAAATGAATACGATCCAATACTGCATCAAATCGAAACTGAAATATCGCTTACTTACATTGTGTAACGTGGATGTTAATAGCTGTGCATTTGTTTTTGTGTATGTGATGTAGTATTGAGGATGGTTTGAGCATGACAGCCTGCTTTCCAGATGCCAAACAATGGAATGCATTTACATTAACATAAGGTGAGTAGCTGAATAAAGAGAGTAGCACAGCATGAACCTCAAACACTGTCATCTCCTTCTAATACAAATCCTGCATTTGTGAAAGAGGACAGTACAACAGGCCAACTGCAACATCCTCAAAATGTTAAATCATTCCAAGATGTGAAGGGGAGGTTGGCACCTTTTCACATCCTTTCTAAAGAACCGAACTGTCAGGGGGCATGGCTGATGTTCATCTTTAAATCCGACTGAAGTTGGCTTTCTTCTTATCTGAATGCTATATTCCACCTTAAATGCTGCAGCTTGTACTGGTGCCAGAATGTCATTGTGGCACTATTTAAGGTGGAACAGAAAAATTATAAAACAAGCAGGAGATCTGGAAATCAACTACAGCACTCACATTTCTAACATGACCTCAGGACAATTTTCATTCTGAGTGGGTTCTTTCTGGATTGTTTCTCAAGCCTTGGATGATAAAGAGCAGCTTAGCTCAGCGTTTAACACTGAAAAGACTGGAGAGAGGAGCAGCTTTACCTTTACTAGCATCAACTGCAACCTGTAAGTAGCAGCCATGCTGTGTGACTGTATCCACTTATTGCTGGCTGAAGCAGATCATCGTTTCATAGTGAGTAACAGCTTTAATTTACTTCGTGTTGATGTCAAAAGCAAGTATCTAGCCTCAAGTATCTAACGCTAGCGTAGCTACCTGGACACTCTCATGGCCTAACTTAAATTCAGGGTTATTTTATTTTCCTGCCTGTATTTTCTTTGGGTGATCACTGCAGTGTCTCGCTGTTACCCAGCTAATCAGAGCAGAGCTTATCTAATTATTCATGAGCTCATTAAAAATGGGAAAGCAACAAAACTGCATCTGGGCATTTTGTGCACTGAGCAAAGCCAGGTACCTTCCATGTAGACATCAGCAAACCATTTAAAATACTGAATAAATGCATTCGTTGGCTCCTTTAAGTGTAAAGCATCAATTACAGAACACAGCTTACTGTAAAGCTTATACTGGTGTCTGTATCAGCTGATACTTAATGTTTCAATGTCAGTATCAGAGTACAGGTGGTTTGTGTTATGATGGTGCAAGTGGTGCAGCCTTGTGCAGACAGCAGAGTTAACTACTGTGTCTACTCAAGACATGCATCGTGAGGGACAAAGAAAGCAAATGTTGTCTGGCTTCCTACCCTGAGCTAAATGAAATCTGGCGTGATACCACTGCTTTTCTGATACTGATATTAATATTGATACCTTGATTCCTTGAGTATCGGTCAATTCCAATATTAAGCTGATATTTCTAATTTCTAAACTACTAAGCTTTTAAGTGAGATGTATAACTACGTGATTACCTGGTAATTACATAACTAATGTGCAAGTTAAGACACTGTGGTCCCACACAGGCCCCTAAACCACACTCTAATTCATCAGTGTCATAACTTCATAGTAGTTACCAGACAATGTATAGTAGTTAGATTATAATCAACATCAGGATTTAGAACTAAATAAGCAGTCCGGGGTTCCAAAGGTTAATCCAGCACAGTAATCAGTTTTTATTAGCCGGACGCGGGACATTAGCCTCAGCAGCCTCAGCAGCAGGCCTTCTTGCGGGCCAGTCCAGCTCAGTGTCTGACTCACTGCACACGGCCAGGTGTTCTGCACTAAATGTAAACGCTCAGGAACGCGCTACTGCAGTCTTATTGAAAAAGCACCCAGCGAGCTGTTAACCAAGAGAAAGATTTAGATTTGTGCCTCCACCCCAGGACGTGGGAGTGGGCGAAGAAGCAGCAGCAGCAGTCCGTGCTGCAGGATGAGAGAGGAGCTGCGTCAGACTGCTGCAGGCCCTCTCTCTTTCTCTCTCGCTCATACTCTCTCTCTCCTCACCTTTTCACCCGGATGATCTGGTCCCGCATAGGCTTGATGTCCTGAAAGCTCTGCTGGTTGACCAGGCTGTACACGAGGATGAAGCCCTGGCCGTTCTTGATGTACAGGTCCCTCATGGAGGCGAACTGCTCCGTGCCCGCCGTGTCCAGGATCTCGAGCACGGAAGGCGACGAGTCCACCTCGATCTCCTTGCGGTAGAAGTCCTCGATGGTCGGGTCGTACTTCTCGATGAACGTGCCGGTAACGAACTGCACGGTGAGGGCGGACTTCCCCACACCGCCGCTGCCCAACACCACCACCTTATACTCGCGCATGGCCGCAGCGTTCAACGACGGCAACAACAACAACAAAAAAAGGACAAAAAGAAGGAGAGGGGGAGAGAAAGCTATTCACGCAGCATTCGAGATGAAAACAAAAAAAAGAAGAAAAGGGAAAAGGGGGAGTTAAAGGCTGAGATAGGCTATTAGAGCGGCACTCCCATGCTGTCCGGCATGTGGGCGAGAGCCTGGCCGCCGCCGCTGCGCCTGCTGCTGCTACCGCTGCTGCTTTTAGCTGGCCGAGATAAACAAGCCGCGCACAAAGGCGTGCAGCCCACAGCAGCGCTTCAGTGCAGGAGCCATCGCTCAGCCAGCGGCGCCCAAAGCCGCGCTGTGGATCAGCGCGCTCCACTCGGCGCGGTGGGCTTCACTCGGGCTTCTGCGTCTGCTGAGCTCACCATCCTAAATCATCCGACAGGGGAGAGAGAGAGGGAGCGGGAGAGAGAGAGAGAGGGGGGAAAACGCAGAGGCTGGGGGGCCGCCTGCGGAAAAAAAGAAAGAGCGGAGAACGCGAACGTGAAGACGGGAGCGGAAACTCCGAGCTCGACAAAGAAACGCGACGCGATTGGATCGCTCGTGCGGCGAAGTGAACGAGAGCGCTCAGATACCGCGGCGCCTTTTCTTCTCGGCTCCGTGCCGCTCTTCTTCATCCGCTCACCGACGCGTCCGTGGCCGCCATGCTCACGGGTGGGGACCCGTCGCCGTCCGCTTCGCCCTCTCGGCCTCCGTAGCAGTGATGATGACGAGGAGGAGGAGGAGGAGGAAGGCTGGCGGGGACGTGCGAGGGGCCCCGGTGGGCGCGTTCACGCGTCTCATCGTTCGAGGACGCGCACACAGCCACGCTGGAAGTGGGGGATTTCAGGTTTCAGCCAATGGCGAGTCGCCGGCTCGTGTTGCTATGGAAACGCACAGCATTCCAAAGCGCATGCGCAACTTCAAATGCGAGCGCAGTGTAGTTGTGGTATTGAAGTAGTTTATATTGACACGGTTGCTTGTTTTCCTGTATTGTTTTAAGACCACATACAAAAATGATGTGCCAATACCATTTTAGTAGCCCACCCTGGCCCACCCTTCCATGTAAAAACGTACAAACTACAACTTCCATAAATTTCATAAATTTCACTGTCTATCTATCTATCTATCTATCTATCTATCTATCTATCTATCTATCTATCCGTGTGTATACATTACATTAATTTATATACATAAACAACAACCCGTTGAGAAGTTACACCATATTTAACATTCTCTGCTTTATTTAAGAATCGTGTGATATGCTTTGAACACAATTCATACACATTCAGCGATAGACAGATAGATAGATGGGTAGGTGGCTGGGTTGATGGATGTAAGAATGTGTGGATTGATAGATGGACCGACAGATAGATAGGGTTGTAGAGAAGTAGGACAGGACAGGTTGCCAAACAGGACAACGTTTATCTGATGTAAAAACAGTCAGTAAACCAGCATCAGATATGAAATCAGATTCTGGAGCTAGTAGAGTAACTAGATTTACCAGTAGAGTTATGTCTTAGGGCACATGGTCAAATGCTACAGAAGTGTTGAAGGAAAAAGGATGGGATGATGTGCAGTTAGCTCCAAAATGTGTATAATTGTGTGCTTCTGATGACAGTAGAACATTTCTCTTTTGGTGAATGTGCTATGTGAGTCTGTATATTAACCAAAACACAAGCGACAGATGAGGCCAGTCTTTATTTTGAAGCATATGTGTGTGTAACTACCTGACCTTTGTGTATACAACACCCTTATTACAGTCACAGAACGGCAAACCATGATACTCATTAAAAGATTTTTATTCATTTTTGTGACAATACAGTTTACATACTGTATGTTTAAGGAACCAAAGCAATAAACTACTCAATATGACATAAAAGAGCATATAAAAACTCCTAAAAGGATCTTATAACGTGGGGCAGAATCAATCAGCAGGGAATTTGACTATCTGTGATTCCTCCCCTGAACGTGATGCTGTATAGAGCCTATGGAACAGGGTGGAGGTGAGAAAACCAACACTGCGCAAGAAACAAACTGCTATGATCTGAACGTCTGTTCCCCACACCTAAAAACCACACATGCAGCCTTCACTCCACTCAGTGGATCTAAGCCCACTTGTTCACGCTGGCTATGGAGAACAAGCTTCAGAACTGAAACAAAAGATTAATGGCCATCAAAAGGAGAGAATGTTGTGTTTATCACTTTCAACTGCCACTTCCTTTTGCATGAGGTTGTTAAAGAATCTTCTTTTAGGGAAATGATGTGTTAGGTATTAGGAGATCAGATACAATCGTTTGTAGTACAAAAAAAAGCTTTCAAAGAACGCTTAAAGACAAGAAATGGTAAGAGCATCACAGAAGATAAGGCAAACATTACATGTGTATAGACTACTGACCAGCCGCAAACCTGCCTGAAAACAGTCAAGAGAGAAATCACATTCTGAATTTCTGATCCACCAGACTGATACTAAGAGAGCAGAAGATACATTGATACAGAATCGGGCCACATTCATGTATTGAGTAAAAAAATGAGTTTAGCACTGACACCTACGACATCAGGCTGAGTTGGCCATTGACACCAGAGGGCTGTAATATTCTTTACGCTCAACGTGACCATAAGCATATTGTAATGTCAGTGGTGTTTGATCCTTTACTATGCTGCTTCAAAACAATTTATGTATTCATGTAGGCTTCTGTCTGGACATAGAAAATAAACCTGTATGAAACTCGCTTAAAGTTTATTGTTGAATTTTTTTGGTAGATTAATTCAGAAACTTAAGACTAACATCTTTACAATTAAATAGCATGGTCCATCATGACAATAAGGCATTGAAACTAAATATTTTTTTTCCAGTAGTAGGGAAACAATATTACTTAACCTAACATCTTAAAAAAAAAAGAAAGTAACATCACTTACAAAAACACAGCTCCATTCATAGCAACTCTGAACTGTCACATAACGAATTAGTACAGCTCTAAATTATTAGCACGCAAAAGTGAACTTCAATAAAATGAAATGCAATGTATATCTTTAGTTTGACATAACATGAGCACTTTTGTCCAGCCTGGCCTGTGCTGATGTGTCCTGCGGTGGGACTGGCAGGCTGATGGCATTCGCTACCTGTTCCTCTGGCCTGGCTACTTTCTCTCTCTCTCTCGCTGCTCACTGCTTAGCTTCCCTCTTTGACAAAAAGGAGACTCCGTCCATAGTTACACACCTCTAAATCTCAAAAACATTCAACAACTATTTTGTTATTTTAAGGTATTAGATTCACGACAGTATCATCAAACTACTTTCAGTATAATCCGAGTAACGCCTAACCCTGTTTAGTGAGCACACCGTAGCCCACCAAAGTGGAACCCAGCCCTTATCTTGTCCTTCGCAAGCCTTGCGACTTAGAAGAGGGAGGCAGGGCTGAGCTGGCCTTTTAAAACATCACCGGAACAACAAGGCCCTATCGCAAATAAATTACATTCATCTCAAAACAGAATACAACAATGGTCCATTAACAACAATCAATACCGCAACATTACATAATAGTTCTCATATATCTTATCACAACATAAATTATTCTCAGGCATCAACTGCTGAGAAGTTAAACGAGTAAAAGTTTAAGCAGTGCCTTTGTGTATATAAACTGAAGATTGTCTAAGTTCTCACATGGCATTATATCTCCGCCCTGAATTAAAACACTCTTGAAAATAAAACAGAAGAAAACAGTTTCCAAAGTGAAGATGTAGTAATAAATGAGTTATTAAGCATTTTAACAACTTGGTTAAATCCAAACACAGTGTAGTGATGGAATATCCTTGAGATGTTGTACAAATAATAATAATAATAATAATAATAATAATAAAAGAAAAAACAAGGGTAAGGGTGAACATAAAGCATACAGACGGCTGGAATTAATTCTGAGCACTATTACCTAATTCAATGCAGAAGTGCTAACCAGGGAAGATTGTGTATTCTCTACAGCAGGTGATTTCAGCTTTAAAGCCTTTGGCCTGCAGCTTTCCTTCCTCTATCACATGACTCAATCCATGATGGGCTTTATAATTATATGATGAGCTGAATCACGTGCAGGAGCAAAGAAAACATGAGCAACACAGTGGGCCTCTTACACTGCAGTCGTAGACTCCTGCTGCACACGACATGGTTTTATGTTTTTAAGTAACAAATTTGCTTCGTTACTCTCTTCATCAAGGACTAAAGAATGAAAAAAAGAGTACGACATCCACAATCGTTCATCCTTTTGTTTTTTGAGAGATTGACACAATGCAATAACATAACTGAACTCAAACTGCTCATTTGTCTCCACAAGATGGTTAGCTAAGAACTTTGTTAGGCACTTATACAGAATCATAGGAGAATAAATACAGAAAATTAAAACAGAAACCAGGAACAGGATGAACTCAGCTCAAAGCCCAACTCAGCTCAACTGAACTCACCTCAAAGTGCTGGGAATTCTAGACCCTGAGTCTAGCTGTGAAGCCCAGGCTTACTAACTGAAGTTAAACTACGTTACTGTACGCACAGACACACATACACACTAAGTCACACATTATTATCTCTTGGCTTCTCTCTATCTTTTTCCACTCTCTTCCAATGGCACAGTATCAAGAGAACAAGAGAACAGCCTCTAGTGTGGCGATGTTATGACTCACTCGATAGTTCCAACAAAAGAAATGATAAAAAGAACGGCCGCAGCATTAAACTTCAGATTCACACTCAAGTCTTAAAGGGTTCAAAGTCACGTGTCACTATTCCGTTTGGCCACTGTTAAAGGTCAAAACATCGGGTTATTATTTTTTTCCCCTACCAGTAATTTGGCAAACAGAGCAGCCGTTCTCGCAGTTCAAGTTGCGCAGCTGCAGCAGTGTTCGCGCAGGGCATCAGGTGGCGCAGTGGAGCTAAGAGATCAGCATCTTCTGTCCTTCTCCTGTGTATCACATGCTGTCCAGCGTTCTATTTTTTTGCATGGTTTTGACATGCTGTCCGCCATCCTCCTTCATGGCTTTGACATGCTTCGGCACTAGGGTGTCCAGTCTATCCCTGCGGCTTGTCCACACAGGTAAACTCTTAGACATCAGTATCTCTGTGCTCGGCTATAAACAGAGCATTCCTCTCACTGGGATAGTATAATAGTCTTTCTCAAGACACTGCCTTTTTGAAAAAATAAAAAAAAAGTGCAAATAAACTCACACAGTAAAAGAAGTGTTGAATTAATCCCTACTCAACACTGGTGATGGTACTGTGTATTACTGTAGAATTATATAATGTGTTAAAATGCACAAGCAAAAAGAGTAAGATTTTGTTCCAGTAAAACTTTCCTAGAAATGTATATTTAGAATTACTTTAATTACTTACTTGGTTATATATACATATTCCATATATATCTATATTTGTATTTGTACGATATATTTCTTGAGTGTAATCCAGTAGACATTACCTATCAGGTGTCAGACTATGTGTGTATGTGTGTGTGTGTATTAACATGCATGTAGCTGTAGTTCTGGTAAGTTGAGGATGTCGTATCCACACACTTGTCGTCTAAGGAGTGTGTGTATGCTGCGCTGGCACTCTGTCCCGCTCCTGCGTTCTATTTCAAAATGATCTGTTGCAAAGAGAACAAAGAGGCATGTTAAAAGAAACACTTCGCAAAATCTTTTTAAATGAAAGAAAAATAACCGAAGCACATGAAAAGAACTCTGCTTTGATCCAAATTCCAATAATTGTAACTTTCAATCAGAGTTCCTATAATTACAGAGAACTTGCACAGTTAAAAGTGCCCCAAAGGGTTAAAGCAATGTTTCACTGCTTCTATCAGTGGGCCAATGAGTGAGGCTCCAAACATATGTTTAGAAAAGGACTTTAAATGTCACATTTTATGGGTGCCTTGCGGAAGGGGACATCCAGACAAATTTGATCTTAACACAATCACACATGATGATGATGAATTTTGAGTGAAAATGCGTGTAAATTTTCAACAATGCCAGCGTGCCACAGGCATTCCAGTGTAATTGGTGAACAGCTGAATGCAACTACTGAGACCTTAAGAACAACTCTAGAATAAAATTTAAGTATGTTTAAAAAATGAGGCCCCTGGATTTTAATTATAATACTGGATCAATGCCGAATAACATTTTTTACATTTATTTTTATTTATATTTATTTATTATAAAATAAACCTGTATGAAACTCGCTTAAAGTTTATTGTTGAATTTTTTTGGTAGATTAATTCAGAAACTCAAGACTAACATCTTTACAATTAAATAGCATGGTCCATCATGACAATAAGGCATTGAAACTAAATATTTTTTTCCAGTAGTAGGGAAACAATATTACTTAACCTAACATCTTAAAAAAAAGTAACATCACTTACAAAAACACAGCTCCATTCATAGCAACTCTGAACTGTCACATAACGAATTAGTACAGCTCTAAATTATTAGCACGCAAAAGTGAACTTTAATAAAATGAAATGCAATGTTTATCTTTAGTTTGACATAACACAGCTACTGAGACCTTAAGAACAACTCTAGAACAAAATTTAAGTATGTTTTAAAAATGAGGCCCCTGGGTTCTAATTATTATACCAGATCAACGGCAAACAACAAATATATTTATTTCAGTTTGTTTGTTGAAGCAGTGACTGCCCCTCAGTGCAAATTCATAATCCATATAAAGTTCTACAGCATTTCCCAAGTCAAATGTCTTTGTTAAGTCCCGCCCCCCATAAACACCTCTTCTGATATTTTGTCAAAAGTGAGGATCCAAAACTTTCTGTCAACACTATACTTGTGATTATGGGTAGAAGAGGATTTCAGTTTGGTGAAGGTTAAAACTCAACTGTAAGTGTAAACTCAACTGTAAGTCATTACATAACTTGTGTGTACATAATTATGTAACGAAATCAAAGTTAATTATGTAATACCAAATCACAACAATAAGAACTTGTAAGGGTTAACATAGTTGGGTCAGTTAGCACACTGGCAAAGGTGTCATTGGGCCCAAGCACAGATCTACTACATTTTCTTTAGTGTAAATTCTATATATGCGCAACTTTGTTTTGATGCAGCATCATCATAAATATGAGTAAATATTAAACAATAGAGGATTCAACACCACCATCTGTTTTCTTGTTAGGTCTCTAACATGTTATGTGATATAGTTAACTGCTGAACTGAGCAGTATAACCACACTAAGACAGAGTGGAACCTTTTTACATATAGTATCGGGGATCTTAAATTAAGAAAACATTTAAAATTTAAAATAAACTACGTTTCAGTGTTAAAAGGACATTTATAAAATTTTATAGACAATATCAAACAACATGCACCAATAAATTCCACATCATTTTGGAGTCTCCATCAGCTGGCAAGCCAGTTTTTCCTAAGAAGATTCCAAGCTCAAACCAGGCCTAGTACACCATGCTATCTGCTGACTGACAGCAGACTGAGCTGTGGGTTGTGATGAAAGGTGGGCGAATCACTGGGTGGGCACTGCTTTTCTCTGATAGAAAATGTTTTTTTGTGGTTATTAGGCACAGCCAACAAATCAATGGCTGTCTAGAGATCAAAAAACTGACATGTGGTTTCAGCCATGCATCTTCTTTCCTGATTTTTAAGCAGACGTGTCAGTCAGGGCCTGTGGAGTGACCAGCAGAGGGCAGTAATACATGGATTATGAATTTGCTAAAACACTCCCTATTTAATATGAGCTTCACAAAAGCATAGATCTCCTTGTGATAAATTGTGCTTCCCTTTATGACGAATTATTAAGTCCATCTGTTCGGCTGAGTTTGCTTGTTCTGCCTCCAACCAGAGAAACTGTGCCAATGACAAGGGCAGCTCAATAAAGGCAAACACATGCAAAACAATGACATAAATGAAGCAGCAGAACATAACTACAGACTGCATGAAGGGGGAGCTCTAAACAGTTGCTGTGAGTGTCTGAGGTGGCAGGAGCTGCTTACAGACCTGTACTACTGATAGCAAGATAGAGCGAGCCAGAGCCAGACTTCTAAAAACCAAATGAAGCCCAGAAAACAGGGTCGCACGCCATTTACCTTAACTGCGTACAAGCCACGCTTTTTTCCGTACAGCTCATTGGTTTTAATAAAATCCATATGCTACAGTATTGTATTCGGCTCTGATGGCCATCTGCTAGTTTAGCAGAGCAAGATCTGCGTTAGAAAAGCAACCAATAAGCCATCAGGAAACACTTCTTGATAGCTTTTATGTTTAAATGGGGTTGTGAGCAATGTATGGTCTATGTAAATCAAAATACTGCTGGTAGGTCAGCACTTGTTTAGAACTAAGTGGGTGGGGACAGTGAGAGAGAGCTTGTAAAGGAGCAAACCTGATTGGCGGTTGCCGCGGCGGCAGCAGCAGCAGCAGCGTAGGGGCTTGCAGCAGGAGCGGAGGCAGTAGCGGGCGGGGCACTGAGCATCATGGGAACTTTTTTCAGGAGGGGAACCATGGAAGCAATGAACAAGGAGGAGCAGCGTTATGGTAACCACAGAATCGTGTGGGAAATGTCTGTGTGTGTGCGTCTGTGTTTGTATCTAATAAATAGGTAAAGCCATTGTTAAAATCAAATCAGCAGATGGCATGCAGACAACAAGCGAAGCAGAAAAGAGAGGGAGAAGAACGAACAAATCCGATAACTTGTATATACCATAATCACTGCCTTATTGTTGCAGTTTCATTTTACAATGCATAAAGCCGTTGCTTAAATCTCTATGACGTGACTCTCAGGACCGTGACTTTCCCTTGACATTATAAAAGATCAGAGAAATTTAGTTTAAACAGTACAGAGTAAACAATAAAACTAGTTTTAGAGGTTATGGAGCTGAAATACATTTACCATACGGGTAAATGCTCCTAATAGCCTTGTGGAGTCAGACATGATCTTAAAACGAGAATGTCTGGGGACAATCATGAGAAATCCTCAGCTGCAAGTGGGTGGGAACAAAACCGAATCTGAAATTTATAAACCAATCCAGTGTCTTATGAAGATGAACCTGAAAGCAGGGCGAGGAGAGCTGCCACTCAATAATGTCTTCCAGGTTTGTTGAATGCTAGATGGCGCTCCTAAGTGAGTAAAATGTCAATCGGTTCGTAGGGTGCTTTTGAGCAAATATGTAGTTTACAAATTCTTAATCACTTTTACACTGAAATATCACTTATTTTCTCAAAAACACAAAAATACTGCTAATTTGTTTTGTTTAAACTGAATTTTCATTTTTAACCACTTCATTATACCACATTCATTGAGGATTGCAGTATTTTGCAGTCATGTTTTGGGACTAAAAAACCTCGATAGACCTTGGTTGCAACACCTTGTGTGCTGTGTGTGATCACATTACTTGCGGTAAAAATTATCATAACCTCTTTCAAGGAAAAAACAGTTCAGATAGCTAATTTGTTCTCAGACCTGTCCTCTGGGACCCCAAGACAATCCACAGTTTCGTTGTATCCATATTCATTGCAAGTTAGGTTGGTACGAAAGTGTAAACCGTCGGAGGGTCTCAGAGGACCGGTTTAAGAACTGCTGAGCTAACAATAATGCTTGCTTGATTAGCTTGTGTTATTGACTGTACTTTGAATGAACTAGGGGGTTTTGGAATGGGTTTTAAAGGGTGCATACCCTTGTTAGCAGCAGATAAGAAGTGTAACAAGTTGTTATACTTCTTTCTCGTTAACAGATCACATCAGGCCCCACGAGACTAATGCAGAAGTAATGAAGATCGTCACAAAAGCTGAACTAGCAGAAACATACAGACATAAAAAAGCACATGCATACAAGTGAACAAACACACAGGAGCACTCTAAGCTGAACCTCATACAGCTAATTTAAAAAGGCAACCCCAGACTCAACCACCAGTTCAAACGATCAGTCTTGGTTTACCCTTTTTATAGACCCTGACTAAATGCAATAAAATATATCTTTATATGCTTGTATCTTTTACTTTTTTTTATTTTATTTATGTACTAATTTACACAAGTAAAATCTACTACTAACTACCACTGCTGTTGCCAAAATATAGAGAAAAACATTGACAAGCAAGTGCGCTGTACAGCTGACAACACAGATCAACTAACTGAACCAAATATAGTGGCGGGCATATGTAATTTAGTCATGCCCATCAATTAGCAGAGTGACTGAAACATCAGCTATCAACTAAGCAGTAAAGTATTTCTTCTATTAGGTTTATCTTGGCTCGTGGCATATAGTCTCAGTGGTAGTGTTTGAGGAGAAGGAAAAAACATCTGAAGAACAGCTGGTTGGATACGTCAGGTCACTGCTCGTTTACATTGTGTACATTGCAACTAACAAGCAATATGAGAGGCCCTATGTCTTTCATACAGACTCTTTAAACCAACTGGGAAGTCTTGTCGTACTTATTCTAGCATGAGATAAGATGAGAGCAGTGGGAGAGAGAGATAGAGGTCATTGGAGAAGGTCACAGAGAAAGAGCAAGAGGAACATACCGATGCCAGGTCCAGGAGACATGCACAGGACCGAGCCTGGAGCAGCAGTGGAGAGGAAAGAGAATTAAGACAGACGCCCAGTTACAGAGTGCTTTACAAGGCAAAGCCCACTGCACAGATAATAAATGCCTTGGTAAAGATAGGCAAGTGAACCCACACAGAGGCGTGGAGTGGAAACAGCTAAACTGAGAATTGGGCAGAACTGAGGAACTGTGAGGAGCTTTACAAATGTGTGTGGCAATAACGTGGACTCAAATCTGGCTGCAAAGGCACCGTGCTACAGCATAAACTTGAAAGAGACTGGAGTCTGTGTAGGTAAATGTGGGTTTGTGTACCTGTAGGGAACAGTGCAGTAGAATGCTGCAGTGGTGTGTTGGTAAGAGCTTGCTGGTAGTGCAGAACACTGGGGTTTAACAGACCGCCTGGCCCTCCACTTTTCTCCAGAGCCACTCGCTTAGCCAATGGCTGCAACATACTGTGAGGAAATGCCTGAGATAAAGAGAGGGCGAGAAAAAAAGGTAAAGAGAATGAAAATGAATGTCTGACATTTTGAGTGAACACCCAAGATCTTTACACTGAGCACTACAACCAAGTAATAAACATTTCCCTTGTAGTTAAATTGTAACATCTTATAAGTACTTTCAAAGGCTGAAACATAAATGTACAAAATATGAGATCTTAGGCCTGTCAGACTTGAGGATTTGAAGGTAAATCTTTAGCTGAGGGTACATGATGTCACACGTACAGGATGAGCTTTACTGTATTTCAAATGAAGAAGCAAAATCAAATCTGTGAGTGGCCACAGTACAATAACAGTGAATTAAGACCATGCAAAGCCAGAGGTGAAAGGTGAAGTACCATGTCAACAGTTGCCTCGAGGGGTCGCTTCAGCACTTTGGCACTTGACTGAGTCTGCACACAGCACGCAGCCAACACATGATGGCAGTGGGCCAATGGGAGTCAAGCGTATTAACATACAGCAAGCACAGGTGCATCATGGGAACAGCATTGCATTGTGGAGAGGTGAGAAGAAAAAAAAACACAAAAAAAATGAAATAACCTGAATGCTGTTTACTACATAAACAATATGCATGCACACAAACAAAACAGGTTTAATCACTGTTATATTTGTTAAGTCCTGAGCACAGTTTTGTTAAAAAACAGGAGCTGCAGAAACACTACTACAGCATGAAACTGTAAATACTGATGATGCTTCATTAGTTGCTCAACAAGACCACGATAATCCAAAGGAATGTTTACCTATTTTGAAAAATCTTGATGCCCCCTAAAAAGCACAAACACAACAACACTTTCCACATTTTAAGGCTCAAACTGCTGGCATGTTTAAGATAAACTAATGAAGCATGAGCAGAGGCCATGTGTAAAAGCAGTTGCAGTTTGATGCTTTAAATCAGTGGCCGACAACCCTGATTCTGTAGATACTCCTTCCTGCAGCGTCTAGTTCCAACCACAACCTACCACATGTGCTCCAGCTCATTAATTTCTTAGGAAGCTCCTGATTGGTTGGATCAGATGCATTTGGTGTCAGGTTAGGGAGGACACGGTATGTTAAATGCTG
Organism: Megaleporinus macrocephalus; assembly: GCA_021613375.1. Classification (NCBI taxonomy): domain Eukaryota; kingdom Metazoa; phylum Chordata; class Actinopteri; order Characiformes; family Anostomidae; genus Megaleporinus; species Megaleporinus macrocephalus. Next base: position 20,552,341 of record CM038709.1, on the reverse strand, counting down.
TGCAGGAAATGAGATCTCCAGTAGGAGGGCTGGTGACCACTGCTTTAAACGGATCTAAAAAAAGGTGTCAGCCTGTTTATTATATGCAGATTTGATTTGTATGTTTGAGGGGGGAGAATCTGTTCTGGACACTGTGAGAAGTTCTAAGTCTTGTATTACTGTGTGCGTGTATATGTGTGTGTACTACATATCAGCACAGCAGGAACAGCAGTAGCAGTTCTTGGCTCTAGAAGAGATTCTGAGTGTATAGGGTGTATGTGTGTTTACCAAGCCTCACCATAGCAGCGGCTGCAGCAGTGCTTTGGGTGCTCTGAGAGCTTTTGAGGCGTGCCTGCAAATGAGCTGGAGGGTGGAAGTATTTGCACTTCTCTCTTGAGCAGCGGCTCTTCACGTAGTCCATGCACACCGTCACCGTGTTATCAGTGCTGTCAATCATGGGGCTGTCGCTTGGGTGGGCAAACCGACAGTCTGTCTCTCCTCGGGAGCAGTTCCCTCGCTGGAACTCTCTACACACCTACATGCGCAAAGCACAGAAGCATCAGGAAGTGTCTGTTAGACTGCACTGTTAGGGCTGCATGAAGGCCTCTGTACCACTATTGGAAGACATGCATTGGTATGTGTGTTTATATGTGTGTGTCTGTACCTCAAGCTTGTCAGAGCGCAATGCTTTCTGAGAGGGCGAAGAGGAGTTTGAGCTCTGCACCGCTACTGCAGCGTTTCCAGGGACGATCACTTGGGAGCTTGGGAGCATCTCTGTTGCAACAAGCCCCATCCCATGAGGGACAGAAGAGAGGTAGGGGGAATAGCTGATTCCAGGCCCTGGCCCCAAACTCTGACTAACAGGAAAAGAAGACTGCAGAAACAAAAACACAAGGATCAAATTTTAATCAGTGGTAAATATAACAATATCTCTTACATAAGATAAAGATTCGAGGGCCTCAAATTCCAAATTGCAACTCTATCCAAGCTGAATAGCAACAAACTGCCAAGGAACTCAAGGACTCAAGCTGAGCTAAGCTCGCTTGCCAGGATTCGGCGTTTCACCTAGAACCTGGCAGGAACATCTTTCGGCTACTTTGACAGACTGACTGTGGATAAACAAGCCAAGATGTCTCTGTAATTGTTCCAAATAAAAGATGTCACAATGATTCATTTGCAGTAACAGAGAGCATGCAAAATCTGGTACAATACTATATTTTTACATAGGCTATATTTGCCAGAACGGTCACACACATAAATTGTATGCAACCTCAAGAGACTTTGTGAAGCTCTCAGTTTGGTTCAGCATAACTAGACAGATTTTACTGTTTTTAATCCAAATCAATGTGATACTGCAGACCATATCTGAGCTGAGTTTGGCCATAGAGTGTAGGCTTTAGGTCTAAGAGAAGTGGTGGTGGTGGAGGTGGAGAGTACCACAGCAGGCAAGGTGGATCCCGGCAGCATGAACTGCATTTGCTGTGCCAGCATGGCTGCGGCTGTCTTTTGCTGGATCAGGTTGTTCCTCCCATTAATTTCCAGCTGACTCTTCAGGTGAGATGGAGGGTGAAGGTATTTACAATTATCCCTTGAACAGCGACCCTGAAATGCAAAGCATGCACTTAGATCAGAGAACAGCACATTCATGTTTCCTGGACAGCAAGGAAACATGACCAGCCTTCACAGTTTTTGAAATCATGTATTTATTAATATGCTATAACAACCAAGCTGCATAAAAGACCATCAAGACATGGTTTGTGATATGTTCACTGAACAGCAACATGCTCAGTATTAATATATAATATTCTTAAGCATCTTAATTTAAGGATGACACGTACTATCACATGTAACACACACATCAACAATGGAAATGCGTATCCTAATGAAAAACACAATAGACTAACTTTCTGACTAATATTGCTTACTGTAAGGTCACAGCAACTTGACAGCTACTCTAAGAAAAATAATTTGCCAAACATTTGAATAGGGATGTTGAACAAATGCAAATATCTGGATGTCATCTTTATGTGTGGAACGGTTTCAGAAAATCTAGATAGTGATAAGCAAATCAAGAGCACTTCTCTATGCTGAGGCATTTGGAGGACAGTACATATTAGGCACACAACAGTGAACAGGCCAAAACCCATTTGATTAACTGGTTGGTAGCAGAGACTAGGCCTTCATATGTTGTCAGGACAGTCAATACCCCAGCTTTGAACTGGACTGCACAGAGGACATGAAAGGAAAGGCTGGAGCATGTGTGTCGCGTGCTTACGTGAACTCATATACCATGCTCTTTGGAGAGAGTACACCTTCCCAGTTAGCTGCTGTGTGCTGGATATGCTTGATAACAGTAGTGCTAAAGTTATGTTGCAATATAAACAGAGCACCTCTGATACCCACAGATTTTTGTACTGTAAAATTAAATGAAGAAAAAACAAGGCCTAGCTTTTCCTTTCACAGTCAGTACGCCCAAAATAATTAAGGGTTATGGAAGCCAGGCGGAGTTTCAGCAAACATAACTAATTTCATAAACAGATTAGGATTAGTAAACTCATTAAAATCTCTCCCTGGCAAACTATCTTAATGAATATCCATTCCCCTGTTCCGACTTTACAGACTTGCCTCATAATGCTGCCTGGAATTCAACTCTCCCTGAGGAAGTTAGCATTGATTAGGCTGTTTTACAGACAGGCCATTGATTCCTCCTATGACCTCGTATGTAATCAGCAGCCCGCTAGCGTTAACTGTTTATGTCATCAAGCTGCAGAGTGTGCTTCCGGATTACGGTTCTCTTAGGCCCACCTTCAACCAACCAGCTGGCTTATACGTGGCTTCCAAAAGCTTACAAAACATTCAGCCAGGCACCAAGATATACACACATTAATCGTAGAGGGCCCATTAGGATATAAGCACATTTATAATAGTTGATTGAAATTTAGGTCCTTTGGGTTAAACTGAGTGTTAGTAAGCTTGGAGTTAGCTGATAGGAGGATTCAGTAATTAAACACTACATTGTGAAAAAGAATGTCTTTTCTTAAACACACACAACAATTTTTATAGCATTTGACTGTAAAGTCTTATAAGTTCAACCAAGAAAACATCAACTGTTTGTTGAGAGGAGCCCATCACATTGTCATGAGTCCATTAAGCAGAATCTACTAGTGTTTTAGAAGAAAGGGGGGAAAGCTAGTTTCCTACATACGTCCACAGTCCATGTAACTACTTTAATCTCACCAGAAGATGCAAAAGAAAACACAACTATGATTAACTGCGTATTAGTAAAAATAAGAAAGTAATAAGAAAACCTTGGCCCAAATTAAAAGCAATTACAGAATTGAAGAAAGAACATATTTATACTTCATATTGTTGATCAGACATTACTTTAATTAGCTTATGAGACAATATATTAGCCAATTACTCTGACCGTTTTTTTATTCTAATTGTCCAAGTCTAGCAACTCCTCTCCTCATCCAAACGGGAGTGCTATTGCACACAGACTTTGACACTGCCAAAGTGGAATTTCTAGTTCTAGGACATTCGTTAGTTACGACAATCACCTGTAGGTAAACACAATAGAAGCAAAACTGGAATTTCTAGTTCTAGACAGTATGTGTTGTTATGATAACCACCCAGAGAAAAACAGCAAGAGAGGGAGTAAGGGTGGTGATTTTCAGTCCAGGAGTGGCTCTAATTAAGGTGTAGTTTTACACATTACTCTGAGAATACAGCAGCAACACTGACTGCTTTAGCAGCAGCACAATAGCACTGCAAAAGCATCCTCTGCAAAGCCAAACTGCACACATTTACTGTATACTCAAATTTCAATAGCAGGATAATTCTGATGTTCAGTGTGCAGCAAATAAAATTTTAGACAACACAGTTGTGTTACACTTTTTTTAGTGGCGAGTTTCTGTAGTACATAGCTCTACTACATTATTTAACAGTGAAAATAGGAAACTTCTTTTCCAATGACAACAACTTTCAGATTACCAAATACTGAAATACACCACATTGTAAATAAATATGAAGCCAGGCCTTGTTTCGTTTTAAAATATTCAAAAGGCAAAACTGAAAATAAACATTTAATATTATTTTCTTCCTGAAGTTGGTAAAGGGAACAAAACAATACAATATATATTGGGCACAAATGTAAATGTTTTAAACTAGGACTAAGGTCAATACTGCATTTTACATGTTGCCAGCATCATAAAAAACCGATGTATTCAATTACATGATTCAGAACACAGTTCGGATCAGTGATTGCTAATTATTGCTTTGTTTATGAGTCATACTGAATCATATGACATACAGCTCAACGTCTAATAAACATTTTAATTGAAGTTTTATTATTATTATTATTTAAAGGTTTTATTAGGGAAATATTTAAATTAATTAAAAGGAAGGGAAAAACAACTCAAAAGAAAATGCTAAAACAAACATAGCATGGTGGTTAAACACAGTAAATCATGTTTCAGCAGAGAAACTAAACAGTAGAAAGGGCACAAGCTGAAGTGTGTCCTAATTGTGGTCTAAACCCTCTCACTTAATTCCCTTTTGCTCACCCTTTATTGATACACCTCAAAAAAGGCATTAGTGCTTAGGGCAAGAACTGGGACAAGGCCATTGTCTAAATTTAAACCCTTATGTCACCTACTATGAAATAAAACGAGAACCTGGCAATATGTTTTGTATCACGATTCAATATATATTGCAATATCCTGTGATATTGTGAGCAAGGTGACATACTGTGATTTTATAAATCATGCCACCATATACAAAAGAACGCTAATGCAGGTTTACTCTACTTATAGTGGAACAGAATGTGAACAGAACAGAGTGTCTAATGGCTAAAGACAGATTACTACACTGCTATCTAGCGCTGAGCCTGGGTTTAATATAGTACAGGAATAGGGAAATGCTGATTGCATCCAGTGGGAAGTATGCGTGGACACAGGGTTAGAGCTCAAGCAGGAGGCAAGAAGTCTGTGTCTACCAGCACGCAGGCAGCATGTTTGACTGAATTGCGTCGTCGAGCAACCTATGTTTTTAAAGGAACAGCAACCAGTATAATTAAACAGAGTATGTGGGCTTAATTTATTGACTAAATGTTTAAGTACACTTTAAAGACATCACCCCCTTCCTTAACTCTCTCTATAGTACTGATACCCAGGTAGACATGGTAGATATAACAGGTGTATATGGTAGCTTACCCAGGCTAACCATGCAACATTTACCAGTTCCATATATAATTTAAAATCATGTAAAATCTACTTTGGCTGACGTGGAACCCCAACAATTCGCAAAACCTTATCGCAAGCATTTTTTTAACGAGGTCCCTGTATATAAATAAGTGCACATCATAAAGAACAGGAAAACTGGACACAGCAATGATGAGTCTCTTCATTTTGCAAAATTAATAAATCTTAAGTACAGACCAATGTTAGTGGAGGGATTTTAAGAGGACATGAGAACCTGTTTTCCAATTGGTAGTCACTGCTCAACTAGATTGCGTTGCTGAACGCCGCAGAGTGTCATGAACATAATTGACTTCTGGTTGCTTTCGTTGCTTGCAGTGTGCGTGCAAGGTAAGACCCAAACAGTCCTCTCTTTTTGTTCTTTTGATTTCTTTTTTTGCTTTTATGAATAAAGCCTTTCTAATATTATTTTAAAATTTAACTGAAATGTCCACCTTACATATTATATAAATGCAAGCAAAGCACTGAGAAAACATGTTAGTCTGTTATAAAATTACAAATATTTTTAAAATGCATAAAACATAAAAAATCTCTATGTACTTTGCACAGCACACAATGGCAGTGCAAGTCATTTGTCAGAACGCTTATTTAGGTTACTGCATAATAACTACTGGTGTTGCTATATATGGCAATTACAACATTGTGACAGCGACTGTTGTAAAATGCCTATACAAAGAAAAACAACTGAACTGAATATGATGCGTTTGCTATCCTGTGGCACCAATGTGTCAGTGTTTAGACTGATTATATAGTAAAGACTCAGCCACGCCTTTAACTAAACATCAGTCTGACGCTGAATTAGATGGGGGATGGACAGCATGAGAGGGAGAGAGACGTAGCCAAAGCAAATGTCATGAAGGGGGGGTAGCACAGTGAAAGGTGCGTGCTGCAGTCAACAGGATACTAAATAACCTTTGACCTTTAAACTATGTGCAGCACCTGAACCAACATTCAACATCTGCTGATTTCCTGGCACACCATTATGATGATGAATATGTTCTTTCATTTACTTCCTTGTGATCTAATGTAAACAGCACAGTTTTTCCTTAATTTGTGTGAAAATGTGGAACATGCTTACAGTGGCATTAATGCAGTGAAAGACTTTAAGCTTGTGCTATCGAGAAATCAATTAATGTTCACTTAAACAGAACAAAAAAGGTGCTTGTATGACACTCTACGTTACATACTTGTTCAGCATAAAGGAAAAACCACAGTGGAAAAACCAAACACATTTATATACATTCTTAAAATAGTTTTTCTTTCAGCAATGCACTGAATTTCTTTCTGTTTCTTCGCTATTGTAGCTTACTCTGCCTGCACAAGCACACTAAGGTACCTCACGGCCTGCAAAATCTATTAGCCCTGACCATCAAATGACTCACAGCCTATTATCAGGATAAAACCCTTACCAGAGTACAGCTAGTTTACATAGACAGACTGAAAGACATATAGATAGATAGATAGATAGATAGATAGATAGATAGATAGATAGATAGATAGATAGATAGATAGATAGATAGATAGATAGAGGGTAAATGATCAAGGGAGAGGGCGAGTCTGTATAAGGGGAAGAAACACAGAGAGTTCTCTCCTCAGAGAATATAGAGTCTGCTGCTCTGCACCACAACACTGGGACTGAAAGCATTACTGCTCCATTTATGATGCGTCAGAAACTCACTGGAAAACTTTACAGTAATACATGCTTTAAAATAACTAGCCCAATTCAGCCTTAATCTCACAATAAATAGCCTAATGTTTTATAATGAGATTAGAGAGATTTAAGGTTTAGACACCAATCAATAAGGAAGGATTTAAGGTTTAGGCATCAGTCTCATTTTTACACAAAGACGATACATTACTCAGCTATACACCCACATGTTGCTGACTGTGACATATTTAACATGTATCAAACACTTTCAATCTCCATGTGTACGCTTGCTACATGACATATTTAGTCAGCTCATGCAATGAGGCGGTTTGTGTTTTACAGTAAAAGTCAAAAGCAAACTGCTCGCAGGGATGCGAACATTAACAGTAAAAAGCGTTAACCGAAGTCTGAAATATTCTCGCACGCTGAGCTTACCACCTCCCCCCTTCACAATTCCTCAGAGACTCTCTCAGAGAAAACTGGCTTTCAAACAGAGGCTGACTGACAGCCAGCACAAACAACACGGGCAAACAACATTACAACAAAGCACAGAGAGAGAGAAGGAGAGGGGATTCAAGGGAGAAAAAAGAGGGAGGAAGGGAGATAGAGCAGCAGGACATGATGGGGTCAGAGGAGGTAGTGTACTGTCACCCTGACTGAGGGCTGTGTCTGTGGGAAGCTTACACAGAGTCGGGCCTATGTTTTAATGCCATTAGTCTCTAAGACATGTGCTGAGCAGCCTAAAGTGATATCATATGATCCAAGTTAAAGAAGGCATATTGAGTGCACAAAGCTGTCTCAGTAACATGAGGCTACTACGGAGGACAAGCACATCCACTCCTGTCTTCCTGTCTAAATACCACCTCTGTAACCTTTAGCTTTAGAGAAGATCTGATGCTGAAAGCTAGTTCTGGTGCGTTCAGGGATGTTTAAAAGGCAAGCTGCAGTATTTAGGGCTAGGTTTTACATTGTGAACTCACCATTATCCCAATATGGGATCTAAGGTTTCAGTGACCTTGCATATTGGGATTTAACAGTGTCTTTTTAGTGATAAATTTCAGTGGTTTTCAAGCTACAGTTTTTTGGTTGGTTTACTAAAATAAACTAAGAAAACTGAAAATTGAATACAATGAGCAATAAAAATAAATGAATAAACAAATTAACAAATAACCGTAATCTTTTAAAAATGTACTGTACACTTAAAAAACGGATGTCATTGTTATACCATTCAAACCTTCTGTAAAATTACTGCAATAAGGATTTTCGCCCCAGTTGCTGAGCCCAAAGACTACTCTAGCAAAGTAATCCAGCAGGACAGATCAGTGCTGTGCAGGACAGAGAGATTACCTCAGAGAGAGAGACAGAGAGTGACCATATCCCTGTTAATCCCTGAGGACTGCAGTGTTAAGGTCCTTACATACAGCTGGTATACAGTAATTATTAAAACGTTATTAAAGTCACTTAAACATTCACTTGGCGTTTCTTACCTTGAGGGAGTCAAAGCAGGCGATGACTCGACCGTTATCCACTTGGCAGCTCTTGGGTGGGTGAGCGAACTTGCATTCTTCATCGCTGCGAGAGCATGTACCCCTTTGGAACTGTCGACACACCTCCAGAGTCAGCCACTTAGTGTCACGCACTGCTGGCAATGCCACAGACATGTTGCTGACAGTCCAGTGAAACTGACTGAACAATCAAAAAATCTGATGATCAGATGCGGGCACTTATCCACTACGTTCAGGCTGCCTGACCGTTGTGTGAAGTCATTTATGGTAAACAAAGACTGTAATTGGTTGGCTGGCTGTGAATCACAAGTCTTTCTGCTTGATTGACAGGAGATTCAGAAGGGAAACAGGCAATTTTAGTGGCACTCAAAACAGGACGAGCATTAGCTTGCCTTTGGCCAAATATTTTTTTCACGGTTATTAGCAAGATATAATGTTCTTGTAGAACATGCTCCTTCCGCTACTCTAAGAGAAGACTCAGTTTATGATTTCTTCTTCTTTTTATGCTCTCCTGGCTCTGGCTGTTAGCTGTCCTGCACTGCTGTCAGCTCCTGTGGGGTGAACTGAATGCTGCAGTCAGGTGGATAGAGGGATGATTTGTGATGGAGGGATTAGTGCTCTGACGGAGGTGGAGAGAGAGGAGTGTGGGTGGCACAGTCAGACAGAGACCAGAGATCAGGTACAACGCAGGGAGTTGTGTGAAAGGCACTTCCTGATAATGGTCTGTGAGGAAACAGAAAGAGACAAGAAAAAAAGAAAATATATTGAAAAACCACAAAACATTATGCACTGTGACACACCACGCCAATGAGCAGCCCAGCCTATTTTAAAATGTCAAGTGATCATTGGGATGAACCATGAGGAAGGTCAAGCACACCTAATTCCATGCTCTGCCACAAATGTGTTTTTTTTTTTCATAACAACTGTTGCGTGGTTGGATGAGCTTTACAGGCCCTTAGCAAAAATCCTGCGCAGCCTAATGACAAATATGAAGCTGTTTTTGTCAGAGCACGTAAACTATTCCCATTTGATTTCAACAACGTTTGTTTAAACTTGCTAACAGGGTTGGGCAAAACACACTGAAAAAGGAGCAAGACCGGAATACTAAATACACTGCTTAAATGTATTCTGTTACAATACAAGAAATTCTCATATTTAGAATTCATTTAAAATACATCTCGTTCAGGCAAATGGGAAAACCTTTTTCCCCTAATCCGTAGTGTTCCTCATTACTGGTTTGCGGCTAATGTAATTCATTCTCCTAATATATTTAATGAAAAAATCCTTAGCATTGAAAAAGTCATGACTTTTTGCTATCCCACCACTTGCTTTAGTCCACTGCTTCTTCTGAAGCAGAAGTGCAGTACAACACCAATGCTAAACTTTGCTAACCTATCCATTATTGAGGAGTTTATTAGTTTGACTACTTGATTTACCAGTCTACTAAGATTGTATCAGGAACTTCAATGTTTGTAAAGAAGCTGTTAATTAAAGTCTTCTTTAGAATGAACCTAATTAGCATACTTGGTCTGATTCTAAAATATCTCATAAACAAGCTTGTATGTATTTTTAATTTAGTGATTAAGTATCCTAAAGGTATTGTTCTAAAAAACATAAAATGTCAATTTACAGCCTTTACAAAATGTAAACTGAACTGAATACATCCTCCTAGTTCTTATACTCCACTACATTTCAACCCTGCTTGCTACACACTGACTTGACAGCTCACAATGCTGCACTACAGAGGTGGACAGTGTTGTTGTAGCTAACTGAAACTATACATGTAAACTAGGAATGTGCTTAAGCAGTGCCCCCTTGGTATTCAGGGGGTTTCATGTTGGCTGGCAGCTAACTTACCCACCATAGCAGTGCCGATGCTAGCTACAATGGCAACAAAAAGTTTGCTTTAACAGTTCTTATTTGTAGGAAGTCTTCCACACATTCACTGACCAAGCTCCTCTTTTATCTTCAGTATGAGAAATGAGAAACAATTCACTCCTTCCACTAATCTCTTGGGAAACCTGGGAACCTTTTCATATTTTTGTTATCAGAATTTAAGCGTCTATGTTCTCCTAATGAACAGCATAACATAATACATTTATTTTCAGGGATCATCTGCATTTCACACCTTCTGTACAGGTACTTGAGTACTTGAGTTAATTGGTCCAGTATGCCAGTACACAGGCCAACAATTCAGTGAAATGTTGGCAACTATTTACGTTGTACATCATATTATACTTTTACACAAAACATGCCTTAAAAATGTGATCGAGTAGGTAGTAACTACTCTAGCTGGCAAAAGTCAGAGCCAAAAACAATAAAAAGATATTTCTTTGTTCTCAGTCTTACTTCAACAAACTAACATGTTTCATAACATCCACAAAGGAATAAAAACACTATTGGCTATTTTTGAATAAGACAATCTTTTAAACTGAAACCTCTGAGCTGCTGTATTTTCTTTCACATTTCTTGCCTTTAATTTAGTCTGCTAGTACCAGTGCAACAGTTTACCATGTTTGTGTATTAAAGCCAGATTATGTAACAAACAGCTTCAAAATCATTTAGATTTTCTGCATGGCGCTTTGTGGCACCGCATCACACCCCAACAGCTGGCTCAGTATTCCAAGTATGGACATCATGGCAGAGGTTGCAAACAAACCGAAGAGGATGCTGCTGGAGGAAACAGGAATAAGGAGAAGAGAGATACCAAGCAAAAGAGTAGACAAGAATAAATCTTGGACTGATGTTTACTAGGAGCTAAAAGAGATACAAGATAGTCTCATGGCTAGCGGGAAAACAGTGAAAATCCATCAGCAGAGTGTACTTCCCTGCAGATGTTATTTATGAACGATTCCAATGTAGGCCGTGACCCTATCTGGGTCATCACGGGCCCAAAGGTATCTAACCTCAGTTCTGTTATTGGCGAGCATGCGCAAAAATAAATTCATCTCGCACCAAAAAATTTGGTCAATCTCACAACAAATAAGTTCCTGTTGTCTTTGTCGGTGTTGTCCCACCATCTGACTCCTATTTACATGATTACATTTACAAATTCAGTTGGTTACACCGTGGAATAACAGAAATCCTGAGTGTATCTGCAGTCATATGCCTGTGCGATGCATGTGCACACGAAAGGGAGTTAGATTTTTAATCCTTCAGCTGATCAACAAATGCACAGACGCCCATGAGCGGGGCTCAAAATGTGTTTGGTATTTATGACAGAGGTGTATAAGTTAAACAGTAAAGAAACCCCTAGAGCAATATCAGTCTTATATATAAGTCTTATTTTCTCATATAAATAAACAAATTAGTCAGAATATACATCATTATACTAAATGACAACAACATTCATGTGTATATCAGCCAGATTACATGACAAAAACTCTACCACTCTGCCCCAATAGTGCGAACATCTAGGCACAGCTAAAATCTCTAGGCAAACAGCAGTCTGCCAAACCTGTATCAGATCAGGACGCAGCAAAAATCCTATTAAATCACATACTCCAGGGAGATTTGCTGAACAGAGAGTGAGCACTCACTTCAGAGAAATCAGGCTAAGACTGCCCAGCAACAGTCAAACACACAACCGCACAAATACATACCACTGAAGCTGATAGTATCACACTTGGGCTCAGTTTCCTAAAAGCATTACTGTGTTAAGATCATCTTAATTGTTGGAAAGAATGTTCAACATGAGCGCCTACTTACACTATCATCACACGAGGATCAGCACGGGGTCCAATGTAATATCCTACCCAAGGTAGACAGAGCCAAATGTCAACACAAACCAAAATATTTATTGCTACTGAAGTAACAAAAGCCCAGATCCTCTATATCTCTGAAACGGGAAAAAAAACAACATTCTTTACTTGAATGTATTCACTACTTTTGCTAAAATAACTAAATGTAACAAGATTTTACCTTAAAACGTTCTTGTTCATTAGTGGTTTATTCTCTGTGAATGGTTCATGCTACGTTAAGGCTACCTCGTATCCTCAAAAGGGATAAAATTAGTGAAAAATGAGTTTTGAGGTTTTAATCTGACAGCAATGATATACAAAAAACAGTCAAATAAACAAAAAGCTGAGGCTGCACTTACATCAAGAGGATGTACTGAGGACATAACAAAAAGGGCTTCTTGAATTTACATGGAATACATAATAAGCAATCACAGAGACAGCATTGTTACTACGTGACTAGGCCTGTAACCTTTTAAAGCCCGCTCCAGATCACCCTGGTTGGTGGCTGAGACCATGTTGTGTTAAAGTGCAGTCTGGGCAGTTCTCAGCAATCTGAGCTCATAATAGCAGGACAGCAGAGCAGGCCAAATCTTTAATACGTGCAATCACATTGTTTGCCAGCAGAGACAGGAAGTGCTAAGGACAAGAGACACTTAATGGTTTCAGCTAAATGGAAAGAAAGAGAATTCAAAGTGTATAAGCCCCCAGTATGGTTAAAACTATACCTATATAAGCACGTTACGAATGAAGCGTTTTATATAAGACTGCGGCTGTAAAGCCAGTATGTGCAAAGTACAGTGCAAAAGCAGTAAATGCTCTTGATGCAGCTGGACGGTGCAGAGGAGGGAAGTTATTGACTATGACGCTGCAAAGTCCACTGTAATGTCAATCTGTCACTATAGCATCTCTCATCACTCTCTGTCTATGCATGCATATACACTAGCCTCTAGCTGATCGGACTGATAAATCTGACATTGATTGATTAATGCTACTGACCTTGAGCCAGGCTCTGCCTGTGTTTAATGAAAATTTAATACCAGCTGAGCTCTTCTGCACCACATCTAAAGTGAGATGTGGCCTACTTACTGTACTACAGAAAACATACTACTAACTATTCATATTCATACACACACCTATAGGAGTATATATACATGTACTTATGTTAATTTATCAATGAAGTAACCATAGTTGACTCAGTAGGAACTGTCATCATTTTGACAGACCAACAAGTGACAAAAATGACCCCACATCCCCTCCGGTAGTTTTGTAGTAACTCAGCGTGCATAACTGCTTACCTGATGTGAATGTGAATATACTGCTTAGTATGGAACTAGCCACAGTAGCTGGTTTAATACAGCAGCAGTGTAAGTAGGCCACATGCATCACCCTACTTCAGATGGGCATCATCTCACTCATCTAAATGAAACTCACTTTGTTCTCCCAAAGGATTAAAACATAATTGGGGCAATTGTGTTTTTCACTCTCAAAATAACTTATATACCCAGAAGGCAGTGAATGGACCAAATGATAGTTGCTAACTAATTGTCTGTATTTAAAGAAAAAAGCTTTCGATGCCAGACAAATCTTGTATTTCTTGTTTATTGTCACTAATGAGCAACATTTTTAGAAATATATCACATGTATAGTTACTGTATAGATGTGTGTAAACAGATTTGACCGGCTGCAGGTGGGCAGAGATACTGTTTTACATTCTGCTGCTCAATATTCTGACCTTTGGCTCTGTGTGGGTGTTCCAGTGTTTTTCCTGCTGCTCTTTGTCAGAATCACTGGGACTGCAGTACTAAACCATTGAGTGTGTCGTTTTTTTTTTGTTATGATAATTGGCTCTGATGTGTGAGATTCATGGCCTTGAGGAAGAGACATAAGAGAGAGATGTTCTTGGTATTGAAATATTTCTATAAGAAATAGGTACAGTGGATGGTTACATAAATTTAGAAAAAGCTGTATAATATTATTTTCCTTCTTAGCCATCTAGACAGACCGAGCCATGCACTTACTTATTTATTCACAAATAACCTGCACAAGAAAGCTTGATGTTTCCTTTTTATTATGGCCACAATGTATGTGGTCCTTGTAATAGCATTGCTATTTGGGTTTCTGATATGAATTCTCCTTACATTATATAAATGCAATAATACTGGCCTATAAAGTTATAGGCCAGAAGGAGTAAAACATGCATTTGCTCGATCTATTTAAGCAGTTGCAAACCACAAGCAATGACACAGCTTGATATCAAATAGAGTGCATAGCTTACAGTATATGTAATTATTTCCTTAGTAGCAAGAGCTATATTCCAAATATTAATAGAAAACGGCACTGTCTTAGTAATCATCTTCTTTTTTCATAATTATTCTAAAAGCCATTTATGTAATACATAGCATGCTGTTTATTAACTTATTTTGCAAAAATAAACTGCACTTTACTTAAAATGTGTATTATATTTTATTAAATTTATTTATCCAACATTACCCAGCCCTAGGGTTGAATGGACTGGAGGAAATATGTGATCGCAATTACAAATTGTGCTTATTTTCTAAACATTAAGGTTTAGACCTGTGGGTTTTTTTTGGCTAAAAAGGCCAGAAAACACATATTTTCAGCTTCAGGCTTGACCCTGAATGTACTATGACTGGCAGTAAGCTGTGGTTGTGATGTCACAACACATGGAGGTGTGGTTGCTTCTGATGGGTTAAGTTATCTACAGACAGTTCACAAGTTCTGTACGAATAGATTAAATTTCCTCACTTAAAACTTAAGACAGCATTTTTGATAATGTAGGCTGTGGTTTAAAAAGCTTTTGCCATTTAAAAACTGCAGCCTCAATATAAAAAATATTGATCTTTCAGCCCTGCCCATCCCTGTTTTATGTTAAAATACTCTTTCTCTGGTTGCTACGCATTGCGTAAATTATGAATTACTAGAGGTGTAACAATACATACATTTGCAGCTTTGACATTTTAATAACAAAAGAAAATTGAAACAAAAATGGTCATTTTATCATGACTATGTGCATTAGCATAAGCCCCAAACCATCCACTTTACTCCAATAGCATGTACCCAGATTCCTGGTTCCTGACTCACTAACACTAGTCCCCAAATAAGAGACAGTAAAACCGCGGCGATACATATTCAAATTTCACATCCTCATTTTTTTTTTAATTTCCAAAACTAAATCACTGAAATCATTACTTACTCATAAATTAAGCATCAGAATGGCTCTCTAGACATGAAGAAGTGGTGAGATGAAGCTGTAACTGGGTGCTGTGAGCCAGAGGCGACGTGTCTAAATTAGGCCAGTACTGGACTGCATTGACGAAAACAGAACAAGCCTGGTTTAACAAGCTGTATCAGATGTGGCTTACAGACTACGGCTGTGGTATAATCTAATCGCTTGCTAAAAATTCCCCAAACATGTCAGTGTGAAATGATGTGAAACTTATCGAACTGAATATGAAGTTAAAGTGAGCCTGGCCTATAACGTTTCTAACCTAGGAATACTGGGAGTCAAAGGCATAAAGCGGGTTATTATGAGTGTCCAGTTAGTGCTTAGTGAGTAAACTTGACACTATGAGGAACATAATGTAACATCTCTTAGGTACGTTGCTCCATTTATCAATGCTGTCAACATATTCATCCCTCATGTACTTGCTAAAAAAAGAAAAATGCGTGCCTGCCACACACAGCGCTTCTCTCTTTTCTCAACAAAGCAGAAACCAAAGGCAAGTATAATCTGTTTTAAGTAAAATATGTGATAAGGCGAAGTATGACTGTCATTCTCCACACTACATCACAATCCAACCTCAGCTTAAATCAAAGCAGGGCTTTTTATAAAACCAAAACGAAAGCAATGAACACTCACCCAACCTCACCCTTCCTTTTGCCCCAGCATTTCCTGAAAGACCTTCCTGCCCGGGCTTCAGCAGCTCTGAGCTTATTAAGCAATCTGAGTTTACCTTCCAGTGAAGCACAGCCTGACCCTGTCCTAATGCTGACGACGCCTAGCGTCAAATAAGACTAGCATTACATAGACTATGAATTTACAGTTTAGACGGATATTTACGGATATAAACGTTAACAGTATTGGTTGAAACAGCGTTATACCACGCATTCAATGTCAGTGCCAGTTGCTGCTGTATGTTGTAGCCCACACCGAAACACTAAAACATATTTTAAATCTAACTTCTTCAAAATGTAAGTCAATACTGAACGCGTGCGGTTAACATGACGCGAACACGTATTAAACAGTTATTACACAGTTGTTATTGATTACGGTGACTGTGCAGATTTAAAACGGTGTTAAAAGATATTTGTCTCGGTTTTGTTCTACATATATTAGTAGTGTGTAAGAGTTGCCCGGCATTTCGTGTAGCTTGCCGCTAGCAAAATGCAGCTAACGTCACAGCTAAAGCAAGTTTCCCAGCTAACTTACAGTAGCCCAGCTAGCACGGCGGCTAACGTTAGAGGCGCTAGCTCGATGTCGCCCAGTCGGCGTTCACTTCAGTCTGGTTGCGTAATATTACCTTTACACCACCTTCCTTTTATAAACCTCGGCTTCTGTGTGCACTTCTGTACGCACGGCGAGAAACAAAACTGCTGGGAAAGAGAGGAGGAGGCGAGTTAGCCGGCGCCAGCAACTTGCCGCAGTTTTCCACCTGCTTACCTCATCGCCACGAATCTGCCCTCCGCCGAGCGCTGCTAGCCACACCGACAGTCACGAAGCCCAGACAGCAACCACCCAGCGCGGACACGGCAAAAAAAAAGTGAAAGCAAAAACATACGCTAAAAACGACACGATCGGGTCTGGAACTCGATTAACTTTTACGACAGACCTTCGTCCCGAATCGTGTTAGAAGAAATGAATGCGAGAGTTCGCTATTCGCTGCTAATTCGTCACTTTTTTTTCCAGCGCCGACTTCCCCCGAGCAACAAGCATTTGACAGCTCGAGTCTGTTTTTTTCTGGAAGAGCTCGTAAGTTGCGAAGGCGGGGGGGTTCTGCCGGTCGGGTCTCGAAACAAAAGCAGTAGCTCACGGACAAAATGAAAACCTAAAGGACATTAAGTAACTAAATTTAATATGTTTTTTCACGGTTTTTGGTACATTAGTTTAGTAAATGTTTTTTTTTCCGAATAGCCGAAGCTCCCGGATACCCCTCGGGCGCCTGCGGTGGTACAGTCCGAACGAATGTCAGCAGCCGTGAGAACGGCCTCATTGTTGCCAGGGTAACAGTGATGCTGTAGAGTAAACGTAAGCAGTTATTTTCATCACACGAAAACGTGCTAAGCCTGCAGGGACCGGGCGGCTATTGATAAACACCAGTGTGCTGCCTTCATCAGCAGCATTGTTTCAAAATGCTGATTTATTAGTGAATTCTTTGCCTTGCCGGGTCACGTGCTCAAAACACAATGGGCCTTTGCAGTGAGAAATGAAGGAAGGAAGGAAGAGAGGACAGTGTTAAATGCCTATCAAATAAGAAAACCATGTGGCTATAACAGGACTGTGAAAACTGCAGTAGGACAAGATTGTGGACTGGAAAACAAACGCGCATAAGATTCCCACGCATCATCAGTGAAACACCACCAAAACCTCCAACTTTAACCTCTCAGAAACACAACACGATGCTGCGTGTGTGAGTGAGATCAGCAAGGCGGCCTATGTTAGTGTCTTGCATAACCACTAAAACACTGGGTTCAACAAAATCAAGACACATAGCTGAACACATATAGCTGAACTAATATAAGCCTCCGCGCTGCAGCACAGAAACGTCCCTTGTAAATACTTTCAACCTGCAAAATACTGCTTGTGTCAGAACATTAGTGGCCTGCATTTCTGAACCTGCACCAACATTAGTGCTATTCTCTCGTTCCCAGGCTCGGGCAACGCTTTCTCTTGCCCACTAATCCGAGAGATCAGAGCTGTTTCCGGGATGCCAGACTCAGTGGATTACAGTGGTCTCCATGATCACAGGTCCATTCCTGCTGATTGCAGGGAGAGGTATGTATGGAATGATGAGACTGTGTTACAGTATTGCTGACAAAACAAGAGAAAAGAGGACTAGGGTGCAAGTCACGCCTGTTCTGCTTAATCATTAAATATTTCATTCAAATGAACAATTGATTTTAATATTATTAGAAGGGCATAAAACAGGTTCTGGACGTCATACTGCTCAAAAAATTCTGAAACACTTCAAGCCCCTTAGAACCATAAGCCTGTACTACAAGAAACTAAGATTTGATTGGATTTAATTTGTCTCAAACATTCTAACAAATAAAATGGTGTTGAATATGATAATAAATAGAATGTAGGATGTTATGTGATAAAGACATGTTACCCTTATAAAAGATAACTCAATATACAGTGACGTGTACTACTGAGAGGTTTTGTCAGACAGATTTTGGGGCAGTTTAATGCTTTACCGGCATCTTCATCTGTCTGTGTGGCGACACCTTGTGGCAGAAATGCAGCACATCTGGGCCTCCACAGGATGTCATGGTGCACAGTGAGTGTTTTAGTTTACATACTTTACACAGAGGAAGCATAATGTTTTTGCATTTGATAATAATAGATATCCAGTACAAGGCTGAAAGAACGGAAACACCACTGAGAAATTGTACAAGACTTATCACTGTGGTTATTTTGCTTGTACGAAAACAAAATCTATTCATTGTGTACATAAATTCCAAACTGAACTGCATACACTATAATATATTTTCAATATCTTTTATTCTACAACAGTAATAACATCATATAATCACATACAACAACAAGATATTCAGACTGACAGGCCTGTTTTCACTTAGACAAGGCTGATGTTCTGAGTAACATTAGTGATCTGTGGAACAGAACTAGCTGGGGTAGGGGTGAAAACGGAAGAGCTCAAGTTTGTGCAGTAGAACATCTCTACTCCATGTGAGCAGTCCTGAGGAAACAGTCCTGTCATAACCAAACCAATGATCATGACAAAAACCCCAGCCATGAGAATCAGACTCGGGATGATCTTCTTCCTCTGAAACCAGCGTCCACTGGAGAGTTTCAGGAAACAGGCTGAGGGAATGATGAAGATCAACGGTGCGGCACTCAGAATGCCCTGCAAAGCATAGTCACACACACTGTGTAGGTAAAGTCAAATAGCTGCACAGACACAGCATGCCAGTGCAGATAAATACTAATAACACATTCAGTTTGTGCCCTGTGGTTGGTTTTAAAAGGATGGAAATAAAATTAGAGTCAAGTGTCAAACACAATACAACATATTGTTGCTGTGAAAAATCTAAACATTGTAATTTATTATTTTACAGCAATTGGATCCATAGACATGGTCAAAAATGACACAGAACAAAAACCATGCACCAAGAAACTATAACATGAAATTAATTTAGGATGTATCTGGTTAAACACATTTAGGACTTTTATTATGTATGTCTTGAATTTTTTTCTTCTAACCATGTATTGCATAATGTACCACACTTACATTCAACTCCAGCACAACACCCAGGCAGTCATAAGCGAGGGAAATCACAGTAACTGCTGATATTATCACCAAGGTAACCATGACGTGGGCAGTGTTGCTAAGTAGTCCATTAAAAAAGGCATTTGACACCACCTAAAAGACAAAATACAGAATGGACCCCATAAATGAGGAACAAACCAGTTCAAGGAAAAAAAATGAGGCACTGAAAAATAAAAACGACACTGTCTGTACTGACTATGGGAGAAAACATTTTAGATATGTTCTGGCAGCAATACTGAATACTGATACTGAATTTTAATGCATAGCTACATCTGTGAATAGTCATCATGCCTTGAGTCTATGAAATGTCCAAAGATAACGTAGGTTGGAAGAGATGCAACGCTCTCCTTGGGACTTTTATGTTCCCAACAATGCTTAATAAATTCTAGGTTATGCAAATATGTGAACAATGCTGAAAATCAGTGGCATTAAAACAAAGAAACGATGAATATGCAAACCTACAGTAAACAGTGTGGGAGACTAAATGACTGAATAAAATCTACTTAACTCCAAAACAATAAAATAATAACAGACCTCTCTCGTCACAAAGCACTCTAAAGGGAAAGTGGTGATTATACTGAGTCCAAAGCAGAATCGGCCAAATGTGGCCAAGTTATCGTTCCCGCAGTAGTTTTCGAATATATCACCTAGGAAGAGAAAAGAGCACAGCTTGTAAGCATGTACAATATTTTCTTTCACAATCAATTAAAAATCCTCCACAGTAAATCATAATTCTCTCGTAATTGTGCTAAACACATCGTTAACAGCTGCTATAACAGAATGCATTAAATGATCTCACATGAATTTTGTTGTGTTAAAAAGCTAACAAGTGCCTCTCTGGGTTTGAACAGCGCTCTTCTATGTGGAGTGTGAATAACTTAACCACCTCAAAAACTATTCTGTTCTGAACAGCTAGCCTCCATATGTAAAATGACTGTTCTCACTCTCAGTGTTTAAAATGTGTAAAATAGATTCCATTAAACAGTGATGGCTACTGTCATAACAAACCTGCATCATAATAAGAAGCTTTTTAAGGAATTAAGCATATCATGGCTTACCTCCAAAATGATAACTTTACAGAAGAAGGGAAAAAATACTTTCTTTCAATGTCAGTAATTTTTTCCAAATGATTTTTGATCCATAAAGAAATTTACACGGAGCGTAAATGACATTGAAGGGAAGGTTTTGTTCTGACAGCATTCATTTGTTCTTATGTTGAAAATAAATGCACCTATTTATTCAGTTAGACCACTAACATATATATTTTATTTTAAAATTTTAGGGAATCTAGACTAAAGCGCCTCATGGAACTCATGTTTTGCAGACCACAATTTCTCCAGAAGGGGGCGCCTTAAGCAGACAAATGTCTTCTGATGCTTCATAAGAGCAGCACCTTGCATCAGTGACACCGTGTCCAAATTCAGCCTTATATTGCTCAAAAATGCGCTTGTAGTTCTGACAGAAGGAGCTGTTAGAATTTAATTATTTGTATTATATACAATATTGAGAGTGCTATTTTGGTCTGCTATTTGCTTAAAATAATAATTTATTTCTTTTCATATCTTACAACTTTATCAAACATCACATTTTATTGAAATATCTTGCAGCCCTAATAAAATCAGGATCACTTATAAAGTAATGTTACCTATGCAGCTTACTATATAATCTCTGTATATACCCAGTAAATTATGCTCTTAAGTGAATTTACCTTGTGTGTAGCCAGTAAAAGCAACATAGCCAGCAGCAGCAAACATTGCACTGATGAGGGCAGCTGAGCCCACAGACACGTGTGTGATGCGTGACCAGTTCCTCAGAGTGGGCTCCTGCAGTGATTCGTAGATAATAAAGCTGTTGTGGTGACAGATGAAGGCTGGAAACACAGAAACATTACAAATAAGACTTACAAGCAAAGGCAGTGAAGACAGAACAGCTTTCCATTGTTGAATGAGATACACAGTAAAAACAAAAGTCCATTAAAACAGTTTAGCTTTAATGTATTAATTCTGAGCTACCTCACCAAAAGACATGACGCCAACTGCTTGAATTGCATTCCAGCGTGCAAACACCCATGCGTCCTCAGAAGGGGGGCTATTGACAACATGAATTCAAAAGTAAACAGTATGGTTGTATATCTCAGACCTTACAATTCAATTCAACTGCGACTGTTAAGGAAACAATTCAGTGTCATTAGAACAAAAATCTGTCCACTAATCAATGTTATTAAACTTGATATTCTAGCAAAACTTTGAATTAATACATTATAAAGTCATAATTGCTATCATGTTGCATTCAGGCAGTTTTACATCCCTAACCACAACGTGCAGAAGTTGTACTCTGAACACAATCAAGTATTAAACAGTATTAAACCCTTAAACTCTAAGGACCCGTCAGCGTCAGCATTCCGTTCCTCAGTCGCATAACATACACAGTAGTTTTATAGTAAAGCTTTAAGATTAATGACTAAATGATCAGCCTGCAGTCTAAGTGGTTTAAAGCATTTGCATGCCTAACTAGAAAAGAGAAGCATGAATATAATAGCAGCATGTGTTAGATGGTGCTGATGAGGATACAGAATATAGCTTAGCTTAGTACATTTGCGGTCCCAGGGTTGCAGCCCTCACAATTACCATGGTGACGATGGCCAAAGTCAACAGCATAGATACCAGAGACACCTGAAATAGAGATACTGACAAATTATCTATGCAACATTAATCTATAACATCCAAAGAACAAAAAATCTTGTACATCAATGTAAACGCTGAAAACTGAAATAAATAAATAATATATATTTATTTATTTATTTATTTATTTATTTATTTACATCAAAATATTGCGTTACTATTTTGCTTTATTTAGGTTTGCTGGTTTTTTAAAAATATTTGTTGATGTAACACGTATTCCTGATCCATTGCTTGCAACATTTTAATCATGAAAATTCATAAATGAAAGTATTTTATAGTGACATTTTCATACAATGTAAGAAGCAGCTGTTAAATGGTGCCAAGGTTTTGATATGACAGTGGCTATATACTTTTAAAGCAGATGATATGATTTTTTTACCATAAAAGCATAAAGAGAGTAATGAATGTTTATAAAATGTTGTAAGTGCCTACAAGTGTACCTTCCCCAGTTTAGCTATGTCTCTGTACAATGACAGAGGAACTGTGAAGAGAATGGTGGAAAGCAGGATGACAAAGTGTCTGTTTGCCAGAAGGTGGTCAGGGCCAACTGCAAGAGCATGGAAACATGAAACAATCAGCAAGAAGCCTAGAATACCTCCTAAATACAATGTCTGTGACTATAGACACAACACCACACTTGTCTTTGTTACTCAGTGCATGTTTACATACCTCCTGGTATTCTCTGAAACACTTTGGTTATAGTATCTCCAGTGATAATGTTGTAGCTTATCATTGCTGCATCAAATAAATAAAGTGAAGAGCATATTTATGTAACTGTCATTTTTCAAAAACGTCAACTCTCTTAAACATGTCTGAACAGTATGGATACAAAGTGATAGTCACTTATTTATATTTGCTATATGATACAAATTGAAAGAGTAGTAATTACCAATAAATGGATATAGGAACTGCAGGACTGATAGGATCAGAAATCCAGCAAAGCCAAATGTGCTTTGCACAAGTGACTGATAGCTGTGCGTCCCTGACAGTTTCCCTCCTTTTATTAACAAGATGATGGAGTAGTCTGCAGAGGAGTGACAAGCTGTCATTTACAGGTCTGATATGATATTTAGGTACAAATCATTAATATAGACAAACGTAAGCTGCCAAAAATTGCTTAATAAGTCCGACCTATAAATGACTTTATGCAGTAACAGACAAATTGACCAGTTATTTTCAATGCAAAATGTATTAGTGTATTAGAATAAATAACAAAGTATTTTTTAAAGATGAATTAAGCTGGTATAATTGCTTTTAGTGTTTCCAAATACAGTATTGGTTAGTCTAATCTCTGAGTAGTGAAAAAAGTCATTTTAATGTTGTATTTATTTTAAAATAAGTAAATTTCATTCCAGATCATAAGGAAACATTTCTATTAATCATAAATCTTTGACACAATATAAATGGTGAACATTAAAAAGATGATTTTTAACAAATGAAATGTTCCAAAGTGTCTGATGCTTAGTACACAGAATATTAGCCAGTGCCTGGAAAAGGCAGTCACAGAAACAATGTCCCAGTACCTGTAATGTAAGCAACGAGGCAGAGCAGCAGAAGTCCCAGTGGAAGGCCAGCTTGTGCCATCGAGTATGGCAGGCCTTGTTGAAGAGAATACATTGTAAAAAATTTTAAATGTATAATGTTTCTTTCATTTGGAAGAACTTTGTTAAACCAGACCAAGGCTGTTATACCTAAAGTGAGAAGTAATAATTCTGACATTGTAAACCAATCAGAGTGGTTTGATGTAAAATTGTTTATTGTAGAGAAAGTTACAGACTAAGACTTCTTTACAGTGGTGGTGATGAGAACTAGAGATCACTGTGTCTACATCACAAATATATCCCTTTTATTTAGTGTCCAAAACTACCAAATAACCTTCTGAGTTTTCGTATTTAACATTGCTGATGGTAAGTTAGTACAAACATATTGGTATAAAGGTATATACAGGTATAACAACAATATATATTTTGCCTTACAATGCTGTGGACCCCTCTACCATGAATGGTTTCACATAAACAGACGAACAAGACTTGTTTAAGCCAAAACTTCCATTAATAATTTTCTTTAAGGGAACTTTTGGACATCCGCTTCCACCAAAACTGAACAATTTGTACTCATTCCTTCTAGAATAGTGCTGTTCACATTGACATTGTTATTTCTTAACTATTTAATTGTCAAAATTTTGAAAAGTTGGTGGAGTTCCCATTCAAGTGCCAGACGTTTGTTCTTTCTCTTTGTTACTAGTGTTAGATTCAGTGAAGTAAAGAAATGTTTTCGGTTGGTTCACTCTCACATTGTCACTGCTGTTGAGGAGGCAGTCAGATCTGGGGTAAGTTGAACAGGTTTGTAAAACACTGTTCATTGTTCATTGTAGCTGCAGGAGGGGCAATTTCAAAAGTGGTCAGATTTATCATGCAAACACACACGTGGACGTGCACATGAGATCAATACTGTTCTGTGTTCCCGGTTACCCAGTAACTTGTTCTTTAAAGTCATGTGTAAGAGTTCATGTTTACTCTTGGGGACTATCAGAGCTTTGTGCTGAGTCACATTTTTAGCAGTCATATGATTCTGCACCAGGGGGCATGCTGAGATACTGAGCACGTGGAGGCTCACTGTCAGTGTCTATTAAACCTTATTAATAAGCAGCATTGAAAGAAAAAAACTTTATACTAATCTACTTTATATAAAATAGAGGTTAAACAGGCACATTTTGAAGTACTCAGAGCGGGGGTCCTTTGTAAGGCCAAATTTAGGTGTATTCTATTATATCTATCACATTTTGTATGACTTAAAAGTTGTAATAAAAGAACTAACTTAAACATTTAATGATAAAACAAAACACTAAAGCATGTCACTTTACAGCAGCATGAACTACAGCCATAAAGTCTTTCAGTAATGATTATAAATAGAACCATGAAAATGCAAAAAGTACCATTTATATACATGAATATTTCTTTAGATAGATAATCTAATGCATATGGCTTTTTATAAAATCTTTCAAAAATATATTCTCTACAGGACCGAAGTCATAGAACCTTTCATTGCTACCAAAGCTTCTTCCAGGGTTTGTTTTTTTATAAAAGCAATGTTCTATTTAGAACCATTTGTGTCCTCTAAATGATTTAATAGCTGAAATCTTACCAATAAGCCCAGATCCAATAATTGAGTTTATGAAATTAAATGAGGCAGCTGTCATCGAGCTTGTACCTCCTTCATCAGGATCCTTAATATGGGGTGCTAATAAAGAATTCTTCTCCTCATCCTGCTTAAAAACACAACAATGAATGGTAAACTATGTCACCTTGCCTTTATGATAAGAAAGAGTTACACTGAAAAAAGAGTTACACAATTTCACTAGAATTGTGTTCAGGTAAGACAATCACAACTGACACTTTTTAATCATCAATTAACCTAAAAGCACCACTTCCTAGTGGAGAGCACACTTTCCTGACCGCTCTAGTCTGCATGTCCTACCTTCTGATTGAGCCCACTTGTGTCACTTCTTTTCGTATCCATTTCCAAATCTGAAGAAGTTAAGCTGTTTCAGCCATTCACTGTTCACCCTTCTTCTTTCTTTCCTTCCTTCTTTTCTTCTTTCTTGCCTCTCTCCGCCCCCGGGATGCTGCCTTTTCCCTCAGTTCTCCTGCCGCTCCTGCCAGGAAAAGCATTAGAAACGGTTAGACTTCAACTTTCCGCAACTTTAACCAGCTTTCCCTGCATAAAGCATTAAACCGTATTAACAGCATTAACTCTTTGTTCAACACTCTGCCTCTGTCGAGTCATAAAATAGGGTCAGAATATAAAGAGAAAAAATTAATTAGAACATGTAATAGTCCAGCCATTTTCTCACGCCCAGTCATTGTTACATAAATAGCCAAAGACAGACGGTTTAAAGCCCATTTTATTCATTTTAACTTTCTGCTCGTTCTTTTTAACTACTTCTACATCTCAAACCCATGTGAGTTCATATTAAAGCATGCTCTCTTCACTGCAGGCTCTCAGGCTGGATCACAGAAGAGATGAAATTGTGAACATTGGTGTTTAGTTTATCTAGAAAGGTTTTCCCTTCTGACTTTCAACTGAGCACACACTGAAACTATTGAATATTGCCCTCAATAGTGATTAAAGGCTGCATATTCTACATTTAAATTTTTTTCCTGATGATGACCACTTAAATATTGGTTGGGTTTTGTATACCAACAACAATCAGAACTAATTTTTCATGAACATTTTCCATTCTTTCTTTATCTTGTTTGGGCTGTTGTTGTTACTGTGCCTTTAAGACGTATATGTAAATGAGCTCTGTTCTGGCCGGTGTCCACGTATTGTACCTCATTCAAAAAACAGCCTGAGCTGAAGCACTACTTATGACACACACACACACACCCACTCTCTCTCTCTTCTGATTTGTGTAAGTTAATAAACCTATAACTTATTTTATTTGTGTATTTTTCTGTTTTTACTATTATGTTTGATGGCTCTTTGGATTAAACTGTAAAGCTTGGAGATGCCTGTGTGTCATGTCATATGTTATATAGGAAATTATGGATGAAGCTCCCAAAGACTGGTGGATAAAGTCAAATTTGACATTATGTAAATTTTTATGTTTAGTATCTCGATTTTTCTCACATTCAGTGGATAAAATTATAGACATTAAAATTTTTTTGTTAGTCTTCAATGGGCCTATGGAATTAGTTTTCCCCCAAAACATATAATATTGTACAAACCCAAACTATTATATATTGTAACTGTATACATTTTTAATATAATCCTAGTTCCTATGGACAAAACTTACAAAGTGACATACTATCAGATGATATGTCACTTTGTACGTTTGTTGGTCCTCTCTTTTACCTCTGATAGTCCATGGGAACTAGGATTATATAAAAAATGTATACAGTCAGTAATACAGATAGCCCACTCACAGGAGATTCAGAGTGCCTGAAGTCCGGTGCTCATCTGTTATATACAGATCTCTCAAATCCTCTGCTGCTGCTACACAACGACCATGTGACATGTGGCTAAACCCTCTGAACACTTCAAATGTAGAATACAGGATCTTATGTGCACAATATGTGACTAATAAGTAACTGATTTGAGTAAAAGTAAACCAAATGATGGACACACTTTGTGAAATTTTGAATCAAACTACATACATAATAATACATTCAATGAAATGTAAAATGCACAACAATGTACATATTTTATTAATTTAGTTTACAATATGGTTTTACTCCATCACAGAGTTCCATTATACAATAACACTTGTGAGTCAGTAGTAAAGTCATTAATGTGTTCGGCCACAAGATGTCATAAAAGCACTTCATGCACAGTGGGATATACCTGGGTGTCTCTGGGAGGCAGTATTT
This sequence comes from Megaleporinus macrocephalus, assembly GCA_021613375.1. NCBI lineage: Eukaryota > Metazoa > Chordata > Actinopteri > Characiformes > Anostomidae > Megaleporinus > Megaleporinus macrocephalus. The sequence continues at coordinate 20,524,629 of CM038709.1, read as the reverse complement.
GGGGACAAATGAAGCAAATTATAAGTTAACAAGCTTGGAGATATCTATGTAACTGCAATCAATTAACAAACAACTAGATAACATCTCAGATACTGTTGTTACGGTTCAGTCAGTCATACAGCCATGTGAATGTCTTACTGTACAGCCATATAAATATAAATTGAACTTTCAGGTGAAGCATTGAGCCTTTACCAAATAACATTTTACTGTTTAATCCTGTACTGTTCTCATATGTAAACAAACTGTACTTGTAGATACTTAAACAGTACTTGTATGTACTCAAACTGCATATCTTAACTGTACTCAAACGTATACAAACTGTACTTTTACACTACTTATATGTACACAAACTATGTATATGTACTCAAACCGTACTTGTATGTACACAATATGTGTACATAAACTGTACTCATATATACACAAACTGCTGTCAAGCTTTATTTATATGTGCACAAACTGTACTTATATGCTTATATGTTTGTATACATATTGTACTCATAAACCACTCATATGTACACAAACTATACATATACATACAATACTTATAAACTACTCATACATGCACAAACTGTACTCAGGATCTAGTTGTTGTACATACTGTACTCATTAACTAATATGTACAAAAACAGTACTTGTATCTACTAAAAGTATTCATAAACTGTACTCATATGTACTTTAACTTTACTCATAAACTACTCATATGTACAGAAACCATACTCAAACTGTAAGTATATGTATTTAAACTATACTTCTAAACTACTCAAATGTACTCAAACTGTACTTGTGTGTACACAAACTCTATTTATAAACTGTACTCATATGTACTTTAACTTTATTCATAAACCACTGATATGTACAGAAACTGTACTCAAACTGTAAGTGTATGTATTCAAACAATACTCATAAACTACTCATATTTACTCAAACTGTACTTGTGTGTACTCAAACTCTATTTATAAACTGTACAAATATGTACTTTAACTTTATTCATAAACCACTGATATGTACAGAAACTGTACTCAAACTGTAAGTATATGTATTTAAACTATACTTCTAAACTACTCATATGTACTCAAACTGTACTTGTGTGTACGCAAACTCTATTTATAAACTGTACAAATATGTACTTTAACTTTATTCATAAACCACTGATATGTACAGAAACTGTACTCAAACTGTAAGTATATGTATTTAAACTATACTTCTAAACTACTCATATGTACTCAAACTGTACTTGTGTGTACGCAAACTCTATTTATAAACTGTACAAATATGTACTTTAACTTTACTCATAAACTACTGATGTGTACAGAAACTGTACTCAAACTGTAAGTATATGTATTCAAACAATACTCATAAACTACTCATATGTACTCAAACTGTACTTGTGTGTACTCAAACTCTATTTATAAACTGTACGAATATGTACTTTTACTTTACTCATAAACTACTGATATGTACAGAAACTGTACTCAAACTGTAAGTGTATGTATTCAAACAATACTCATAAACTACTCATATGTACTCAAACTGTACTTGTGTGTACACAAACTCTTTTTATAAACTGTACGAATATGTACTTTTACTTTACTCATAAACTACTGATGTGTACAGAAACTGTACTCAAACTGTAAGTATATGTATTTAAACTATACTTCTAAACTACTCAAATGTACTCAAACTGTACTTGTGTGTACGCAAACTCTATTTATAAACTGTACGAATATGTACTTTTACTTTACTCATAAACTACTGATATGTACAGAAACTTTACTCAAACTGTAAGTATATGTATTCAAACAATACTCATAAACTACTCATATGTACTCAAACTGTACTTGTGTGTACTCAAACTCTATAAACTGTACGAATAGGTACTTTTACTTTACTCATAAACTACTGATATGTACAGAAACTGTACTCAAACTGTAAGTATATGTATTCAAACAATACTCATAAACTACTCATATGTACTCAAACTGTACTTGTGTGTACTCAAACTCTATAAACTGTACGAATAGGTACTTTTACTTTACTCATAAACTACTGATATGTACAGAAACTGTACTCAAACTGTAAGTATATGTATTCAAACAATACTCATAAACTACTCATATGTACTCAAACTGTACTTGTGTGTACTCAAACTCTATTCATAAACTGTACTCATATGTACTCGAACTATACTCATGTTTATCTGTGGTGGTCACCTCTAGACCGACGCCCCGCGCACGTGAACTGGGCTCGCGCCTAATCTGACGTCATCACCTCTGCTCTGCCAGTTAACGACCGGAAGCTCGTGGCTTTACGCTCAGTCGGTTCTCAGTGTGGTGGTCGAGTTGCGCTGGCACTGCTTTTCTGTCTGTGTGTGTGTGTGTGTGTGTGTGTGTGAAAGAGTGTGTGTGCTCGAATACACACTGGAATTAAGCTCTTTTAAACCTGCGCGCGCTCCGACCCGCTTTTTTTCTCTCTTTTCTTGTTTGCTGTGGATGTTGAGGACAAAGTGCGACTTTTAAGGCGTGTGCTGGCCCCAGACCACCTGCTCTGGAGGAGGATGAAGATGGTGAGTGTCTAAAGAAGGAATGGGTGGGACCAGACAGCTTGCGCGTTAAAAGAAAAAAAAAACTTTTAAAAAGATTGTATTTAGAGCTCATTGACATAAATGTATACACACCGGATAACTGGAAACTCTCTAACACTGAGATTGTCGCACATCATCTAAGAAAAGGGAGAGCTAGAGAAAATGAGACTGACTGGCTTTGTATGTTTATTGCAATACTACTACTACTACTGCTATTAATAATAATCATAACAAAATATAATAATAATTACTAAATAAATACAACAGTAACATTTATGATATAGCATCTTACATATATTTAATATGCATATAAAGGTGTTTCACATTGTTATGTTAAAAGAAAAACAAGAAATTAAAGAAAAATAAATTTGTAAGGAACTTAAATATAACAAAAATATTCTCTGTATTTTCCTAAAATAGAAATATGATTATCACGAAGTGTAAAAAAACAGGTTATAAGGCGCCAATGAAGTAGTCTTTATCATTTTTTTCATATGTATTTTTTATCTTTATATCTAAATCTGAAATAATGTTTATTTCAAATCACATGTTCTTCTTTGACCTGTTTTTTAAATGATTTTTGGTTGCCAGTCCCTTTCATAGTAAGTTGAATGTGATCTCTGGTCTATGTTCTCTTTACTTCTCTGTTTGTCTCATTGGATATTTGCAGATGAGCCAGAGGAGCTGGTGTTGCGTTTACACCCGATACTACAGTCACAAGTTAAATCCCAAACAATAGTTGTTCTCATTACATGTGCTAATAAAAATGATGTAGATGAAGGGAACAGAGTAGCTATGTATGTATTCAGTCAGCTGTCAATACTCTGATTCCTTTATGAAATTACTGTTGAAGTAGATCTGCCAGCAGCCTCTAAACCGGCTCATGCCCTACAGGTTATTCCCTTTTCCAGTAATTGATTCTCTTATTATGCATGAACTGACCAGGAGCTGAGTGATGTAAGCAGAGGTTGGTTGGTTTCGTCATGTTGGGTGCAGCCCTACAAGAATCTGAGCAGTGCTAGTGTGTGTAATTAAACAGCTCACTTCTTTTGCATTAATAGGATTTTTTAATAGGAGCTAAATGTTTTCACATGCTCAACTGGCATAGACATTCATTACAAGTGAACAACTAAACAAGCATGTGGATCTAAACAGTGTTACCATGGTGTCGGGTCTTGTCTGGGAATTAACAGGTGTGTGAGCTGGGCCTGGTCTGCGTGTTCTGGTTTGAGTCTGGGATTGTGTCCAGTCTTTTCCTGTACGATTCAGAGGACAATTAACGTGTCTGACTCTTAAGAGTTTGCTCTGCTTTTGGTTATTAGCCTGTAAATGAATGAATAAACAAGACTTGGATCTTCTCAGATTGCGTGAAAGTGTAGTAATACATGAGTGAGTTAGTAATACAACTAGGCCAAATTTCATGTCTTGTTCATTTAAGTTTTAATACTTAAAGTGACTTGCTTTCTATTCTATTCTATTCTATTCTATTCTATTCTATTCTATTCTATTCTATTCTATTCTATTCTATTCTATTTTGTTGTATTCTGTTATATTCTATTCTGTTGTATTCTGTTGTATTCTATTCTATTTGAAAATCTTTGTCTGTTAGGAGGCAAGTAAATATATAGGCGGTTAGATCCATTATCGAATGCAGTGAGTGTTTCAGGGATTTGCTGCCAAGTGCTCTATTAGTGGTTTTCAGTTTCACTCCAGGAAATGTCTCTACTTATGAGGCTTCTTGATTCTAGATGCAATGAGAAAATACTGTTTTGTGTGTGTGCGTGTGTGTGTGTGTGTGCCAGCATGTACAGTATTTCATGTTTTATTTATTGTGGGGAAACGTTTTGTGGTTTAGAGCTTCAGCACCATGGACAGCACTTCCCATGTTCTCACTCAGGCATGTTTATTCATTCAGTTTATCATTCGTTTGCATGTGTACACTTCAGTAAAAAAGTTAGCATTACTTTTAAAGCAATTTACTGTACCATATTGACAGAAAATGACAGTAAAATAACAATACTATAATTATATAACTTCACACACATTCACTTACTGTAATGTAGCTGTGTTATAGTAACAAGCTGTAATAATCAGTCTCGAGTAATCTCCTGAATATATACATAAAAACTGTAAAAGTATTGCAACTCAATAACCAGTAATTAACATATCAAAACATGACTTTTGATTTTACCAGATTAGTAACCATATTAGTTAAACTACTGCTTAATCACTGAACGTATTTATTCACCCTGTTTTGCGCAGTACATGCACAGAATACACAACAATATATATTGCTTCCTCAAACATATCTAATTAGATGATGTGGGCCCAATCAGTTGCTAATGATTAGAACATCATTAGGGAATATCATTACAGGAACTTGCCTTATTCAAACCTCAGATATCTGGTCCCCTGTGGATGACAAAGTACATGCGTCCACCATTAGAACGAGGGAGGCGTGCCAGGAGGCTTTGCTAGCCAACTTGCAATCATAGAATCGACTATGGATTCTCTTTCATGAAGAGAATGTGAGGCCATCTGCTAAAACGATAACAAGATAAAGATCCCAAACATACAAGTAAATCCACAAAGGAATGACAAGGGAGGCATGGCTAGGAATAAAGGGCTAAAGGAAGAAATAAAGTAAACACCCAGTCCCATTGAAATGAGCTGTATATGCTAGAAGCCCATCAAACATTGCACAGTTTAGATAAATCCACATTACTGAAACCAGGGGTGTACTTAGTTTTCAACATAAAAAACTGTTTGTTGATTTTTAAATAAATGATTGGTTAAATGTTGTGACTGTATAGCTATACATCAAACACCAATATGTCCACATATGTTAAAAATGTTTAGGTTTTACATAAAAAAGAAATGTTTGTATTTTAATATATTTCTTTCTTCTCCATGTAAACTGAGAAGTCCTAATCTTGGGTAAAGCTTCCATAAGCATTTCCTATCCAATCACAAGGCTTATGTCTCTGGCCCCTCCCACACAAAACAGTTTCAGAGTCAGAGAAACTTAGCAAGATAAATCTTACCAGCATAATCAAAAGCTAGCTGCCTGTAGCTGCGTGTCACCCATTCATTTGTTTATTCATACACCAACATTATTCATTCATGTGTTGCTTTGTCCGTCTGCACATCTGCATGTTTGTTCATCCATTACTGGTTTGTTCAGCTACCGTCACATAAAAACTAGATAATAATTTTAGTTTTGCATGAGTGATGGAACCGGCTGGGAGGGTTGGACAGTCAAGCTGCTTATTAGCCACGCCTGCACAGTTCTCAGATTCCTAATCGAAGGTTTTAAAGCCGTGTTTCATCATATTTATATCTTATATTTTTTATTTAAGCTTTGCTGGATGTTCAATATAGCAGTAAAAATATGTGATTACAAATAATGATTCAAAGCACACTTACCATAGCTGTTTAACCCTTTAATACATCATAGCAAATTACATTATATTACATAAGATTACATTACGTTTTTTCTCTCTGCTTTAATTTTATGTGAGTTTGTGCTACGTTCCTTTCACTCAGTGTAGGATGGTGGAATGTTTTTAGTATTTATTCTTCTGTTTTTTCTAATTAACTTGTGGTTCAAAATAAAACATTACTCATTATGTTTATAACATTGCTAGCAGAACGTAGTGTGCTTTTAAACAGAATATGCAGCTTATCATACATGCATAAGAATATGATTTTTATATAAACATGTCCCTTAAAAATTATTCTGCAGAATTATTTCAACCTGCTTTCACATAGTAAAAAAATATAAAAATATAAAAATAATTATGTATTCAGACCATATACATTTACAAGCATTATATAATGATCTGTTAAAATTTAGGACATTAAATGAGTTAGTAATAAGATAATCAGAATCATCATTTGTTTCTTTTAAAGTTAAAAGATTTAAATGTCTCAATCAAAAAAATAATTAATTTGAGAATGCTGACTTATGTTTTCTCACGTCACCACCAAAGCCAAAGATATTTAGTTTATAGGCAGAGCCTTTTTTTAGGCACTTCCCTACAGCAGAAAGTGAGACTGCATCTCTGTAAGATCCCATTGTTTTAAAGTGCACCCCAAAGTCTAAACATCGGTCTGTAATCTCACTATTAAAACACACATTTTCCACAATTAAGTAAACTTTTTTGTGTTTTAATTAAAAATAATTAAAACACATCATGGCTAATCATGTACTGGCTTAATTTTCTTTACTGCCTTGTCTTGTTATTTACATTTAAAAAAGGAAAGAAATGTAAACATTTTTAATACATAACTGTAGCATAGTCCGTATTGTCCAAACCTCCAGATCATTTTTGTGATGTCACCAACTCGAAAACCAACTCGTTTATATGTATCTGCGTATGTAGGCTACAGCAATTTAGCCATGATGTAACAGAGAGTGTTTCAGCCTGAACTGATTTTTCATTGAATAGGGCAGTCAGAACAGAGGTCATTTACTTAAAGTCTTAAAGGCACATTAACAAAAGTGGTCTGTCTAATTCTAAGAGATAAAGAGATGTCGTGAAAATGTCATGAAAATGTCGTGAAAAAACTCATTATAACTGATGTTTTTAATGCACAAAACCACATAAATATCATAAGTGAATTGAATTGTATTATGTGTTTTCAGGGGCAACAAAAAACAAAACAACAAAATGCAAGAAAAATGTCTTTATTAGGTACAAACTAATGGAACCGCCCTGCAGTACAGCAGCTGTGCTTTCCATTCAGAGCACTCATGCAGCATCTTAAATGTCAGAGCGCGCCCACTTGCTGATTCTTTTGCAGTGGGGATAAAGTGCATTATTGCAGGGTTTTGGTGGGCTACACGGGTGGACTCCAATTAAAATGTTTATATTTTTTTAGATGCATTTAGTCGGTTTGATTCATTTGGTGAAGAAAGGCCTGTATGGTGTGATTTAGCTGCATTGCTTTGGTAGCAGTGTAATTATTAAGTTACATGGTTATTGTTAAGAGTTGATTCCCCCAGCTGATTGGTTGGTTTCTCCACCTTATGATATAACTGTTCAGCTAAATGTTAATCAGATTCTGTGTCAAAATATGAAAAAATATTAAATGCCCATTTTGTCGTTCATGACACTCTTGATTTCTCATGGTTTTGGGGGCTCATATGTTTCTATGGCAGTGTCTGTATATGGTAATGCTACCTGTGGATTTGGGGAGTGATGTTTGTGCTCTGGGCTCATCTGCTTTTCTGACCCTGATGTACTAGTTCAGGAGCAGGACTCAGAGTGTTTCTTTCCTGTTATCTCTGCTTGCTTCTTTCAGTGGAAACCAAACAGAAGATTGAACTGCAGCTTCCATTTTAGAAGTTTTGGAGTTTATAGTGTGTGTGAGAGCCACAATCTTTGTCCAGTCATTGTTGCCACGACTTCACAGGGTGAACTTGAAGCCTTCTGAGATTATGAAATAACGGTATTCATGGCATTTGAAACTTTTGTTTTGTTTAGGGCAGAAAGGAGTCTGACTAGTCCTCATTGTGGTTGTCAAGTTGTCAAAGTCTGATCTTAGTTCTGGGTACACAGTAAAAAGTGTTATTATAGTAAAAGATAATCAAGACAAATGATGATAAATGTACAGAACAACAACTAACTCGACATGAAAAACAGTTTACATCAATGGGCATCATACACATAAAAATCTGGCTAGCATTTTATTTTAAAATAACATTTAAAATGAGCTAAAATTGAGCTACAGTTTTGATACTGTTACGATTGTTTAGTTTGTGATAAAATGGAATATTCAGTCATTTATTTTAATGTAAAGTATAAACTATAGAGTCATTTAAAACAAAAGGATTTTTGTGTTTTCAGATTTTGAACTGACTTTAAACCAGTTCTGCATAATGATCCACACACACACATGCACACACATGGATGGGTGTCAAAAAAAGCCCTGACCTTTGAGTTTAAGTCTTTGACAGTGACTCAGAAGCCTCGTAAAAGAGACTGGATCCCCCTCATGTTCTCTAGGCTATTTTGCGTACGTAACTTGGACCGTCTGTCTTTTTCTATGGCTGTAGCGGCTTCTTGTGCAGAGGGCTAGCGAATCACTCTGAAGGTAAAGGATGCGAAGATGGCACAGATACTTTCACCACCAGGACCAGACAGCTTCCACCCGTTTACCCGCGAGTCGCTCCAGGCCATCGAGACCCGAATCGCAGAGGAGAATGCCAAGAAGAATAAAGGAGAGCAGGAGAAAAGTACTGATGATGAGAAAGAAACAAAACCTAACAGAGACTTGGAGGCAGGGAAGAAACTTCCACTCATATATGGGGACATACCCAGTGGATTGGTGTCCAGGCCACTGGAGGACATGGACCCATTTTACAGAAACCAGAAAGTAAGTTTTCAGTAATTTTGTGTTTTCAAGCGTAATTTCAGTGTAATTGCTCATCGTAAATCTGTTACCCCATAAATCTATGAATGCTTATTCATGCAGTGACTTCTAGTGGCTCATCGTAATGAGCTGTCAATTTGCATAATGTACGGACTTCAAACAATTAACATGATTACTAAAGAAGAACAAAAACAGCTTGAATGCAATTAGTTAAAATGCATTTACTAATTCAAGCCAAATTTGAGGTTTTGTTGTGAAACACATTAACATTCAGCTTCCAGACGTCATGGGATCCTGCATTGGAACCTTCAAACCCTTTGCAGTTCTAAATAATTTAATAACATATATCTCTTGTCTGTAAATGCTGGTCATAAATGGATGTGCCAAGTAAATATTGATAAAGAAAGTTAACTACAACTACAACATTAACTATCGTAGTTAAGAGTTGTTAGTTTCATGTTGTTATACTATTTAAGTAAAATAAAATAATTGCAGTTGATTTCAGTTAGAGATTCATTGTTTTTACATCTATATTGCATTCTGTACTGAGGCTTTTTTCTTGGCAAATACAGACTCTTCAGGTTTTCTGTACACAAAACAACTTTTTATCAAATGAAAGCCTCTATTGCTTGGAGCTGACTCAGAGCAACAACCCCCTTTTCCTTACTTTACAATCACAAGTTTAAAGTGTGTTTGGAACATAAATAAGCGATACCACTGATTTTCCTATCAATCTGATACCAAGTAATACTAAGGTTAGTAACAAAATGTAAAAAAAGTTTAAAGTTCGGTGTGTAAACATTCAGAATCTGTATATGATTTGTATTTTACTAGAAATCCTAAATATGTATGTGTCTTCCAAGCAAAATTGTGTGTAAATTGTGGTATAAACTCATTGATTACTTTATACAGAACACCTGCAGACATGGTCCATTTAATCAGCTTCACTTACCTTATAGGTGCACTTTGTAGTTCTACAATTACAGGCTGTAGTCCATCTACACTCATTGTCCATTTTATCAGCTCCACTTACCCTATAGGAGTGCCTTGTACATCTACAATTACAGACTGTGCTCTATATGTTTCTCTGCATACTTTGTTGCCCTGTTGTTCAGTAGTCAGGACCCCCACAGGACCACTACAGAGCAGGTATTGTTTGGGTGGTGAATGATTCTCAGAACTGCAGTGACACTGATATGGTTGTGGTGTGTTAGTGCGTGTTGTGATGGTATGAGTGGACACAGCAGTGTTGCTGGGGTTTTTGACACAGTTCACTATTACACACTCCTTTCTTGTTGTCCAACTTGTAGATGCTCATCTGTTGTTGTAAGCGGAGTTGATTAAATGGACAATGAGTGCAGAAATAAGGAGGTGAAGTGTCACTTACACATTAATCATTCATTTCGATATTTTTTTTATTTAATCATTATTTATTTATTTATTTTTTTATTATTTTACGTAGTTAACTTAATTTAGCATATAACTGTCACATTTGGCATGTAAGCCAACATAGCCATTACATTAACTCTTTTTACTTAATGTTTTAGGAAGGACAGATTCAGAAGATCAACTAATTATGTAGTTGCTCAGTTTCATTCCAAATATTTAAAAAATCCTTTTTCGTATGACGCTGTATTTCATTTCTGTCCACAAGGCAACCTCAAGGCAGCATGTCCTAAAAGAACCCCAAAACACATTCATTTAAGAATGTTAGGTTTAGATATTTTAATATATTTTAATCTGAATTATTCTATTAAACTCTTGTTGTATCATTTCTCTGATAATCTGTACAGTAGAGGGTTAAATGATAATAAAATATCTGCTTCTACTTCCAAACAAAATTGTGGAATGGATTAAAAGCCTGTTCTTTTTGGAAAGTCTCTGCTTGTTTCAGTGAACTGAGAGTAAGAAATAATTCATACCTGATTTCAGCAGGCTTTTGTTATTGCTGGAAATAACAGCGACTTTAAAGGGTTAAATTATTAGCTCATTGTGGCTCATGGCTTGTTGAACTGGTTTTCAGGTTGTATTAGAAAGCTGTATAATTTGTTCGAGGCCCATAGTGAATGCACATGAAAGCAGCAAGCAGTTCATGTTTGGAGTCATGTGTGATGTGTGTCTCTTTGTTTCTCTCTCTTGTTTTTTATTATATTTTTTTTAGACTTTTATAGTTCTGAACAGAGGGAAGACAATCTTCCGATTCAACGCCACTCCTGCCTTGTATATCTTAAGTCCTTTCAACCCTGTTAGAAGAATATCAATAACGATTTTGGTACATTCATATCCTTTCCACATACCAGTTTACAATAATGTGAATTGTTGTTAATGGAAGTTATTGATTATAGTAAACTGTTATTCTGATACTTAATCTGAAATCAGTTTTACACTGCAATCTTAGACAAACATTATTACAAACCATGTTTTAACAGCCATTATGTAAGTTTTCCTTGACAGCGACTGTCACGGTGTTCAGCATGGTCATAATGTTCACTATCCTTACTAACTGTGCGTTTATGACCTTGAGCGATCCTCCAGATTGGGCCAAAAATGTTGAGTAAGTCTCTCTCTGTATGTTCTCAATTGTTCAGAATATATGATTTCAATTGTTGCTTGAACTGAATGATTGTTATTCTTATGAAATGCTGGATTTTCTTTACCTGGCTAATGTTTTCTAACAGGTACACTTTTACGGGGATATATACATTTGAATCACTAATTAAGATCCTAGCCAGGGGCTTCTGTATAGGGAAGTTCACTTTCCTCAGAGACCCATGGAACTGGCTGGACTTCAGTGTTATCGTGATGGCGTAAGTACAGAACCCTATACATATATTCAAGATATCATCACTGTCATATTAAAACCTTTTTATTCGTTTTTCATTTCTTATCACTAAAACACCAGATGCCCTGAATGTCATGTAGGCATTTCACAACGAATGAAATCATAGAATTTGTTACATTCGCATGTTTTTTTTTTATTGTTATAGGAGCCATAGCCTACACTTATTACATTTGTGTAATTTTATGCTCCAGAAACAGCTTCATTTTTACATGGACTATTTTCCAACCTCTGTTTATTTCTTACAATAAAATGCTTTGCCTTTAAGGGCGTTTTCACACCAGAGCTTTTGTCCAGACCCAGACCTTATTGCTCTGTGAGTTTGGTGCGTCTGGTCAGGTGTGAAAGGAATCCCTGGTCCAACTCTGGTGGGGTCCACTGCTCATGTGCTGCTATGCGCTTCCTGTGGTGCATGTATGGTTGCTTAATTAGTTAATTTTGTAACAAGACTCCATCGATTTATCGCAGTACTTTTCTTGTCATGTTTTGTAACGCATGGAACTCACAATTCGTATGAAAACAAGCCCAGAATTGGTCCTGGGTGCAGACTCAAATGAGATTTTATTATTTGATCTAATCTAACTAAGTAATACTAAGGTTATCCTGATACCAGTACTGATACTTTGAAGTATGTGATTTGCAACAATGACAAATAAGAATTATAACAGATATCCTGACATTAATTTTAAATACATTTCCCGAAATCTGTGTTTTCTCAATACGTTTAAAAAAAATCACTTAAAAAATTCAGTGTTCAATAATGTTCAGATCATATATTGAGTTGAAATAACACTTTACATTTGAACAAAACATCAGTAAATGTCTATTCATTAGATTCAGATTTGAATGGTTCATTCATCATATAGTTTAATGTTAAACCCTTCCAAACGTACATAAGATAAAAAAAAGAAAAAAAATATAAAATAAGCATATAGGTATAATAAGTATCTATTATTCTACTGGGTATTTTCAAGACCTCATAGTGTATCTTGCTCATGAGTTTTTTAATAATTCACCCAGGAAAGTCTAGAATTAAAAATGCACATTTCAGTGTTGCTTTTGTACTTTATGTTTAAGGTGATCTCTGATTTGTCAGCATTTTCAGGAGCAGAGCAAAAGGAGGAAGGAACAGTAGGTCTTATACTGCACCATCATTTATGGCAGCATATTTTTCATTGAAAGATAGGATACACATCCATCCTGCTAAATAACTAAACTAATGATATGGATATTTTTGGAAATCGATTCTTAAAAGTACACTCCAGTATCGGAAGTATCAATTTTTTCAGTATCAATTTGCTGGTCCCAAATTCGGGACAAGTGTGAAAACGCCCTAAGACTAAAGAGAACTTTTTAAGAACATTTGTTTTTCCGTAGTGGTATTAGCAGTTCAGGGATTCAAGGTGTTGTTATGACAGTAATGATATGTTCAGTCCTGATGTTTGTTGTTGCCTTGTTTGTAAACTATGTCATTGTGTAATGTCAATATGATACATTTTGGTTTCTGTATGGCGTGTGAGAAGGCCAACGCCATCTTTAGAGGATTGGCCACTTAATGTCAACAGCTTTGTGCGTGTACATTAAAGCATGATTGATGTGGAGTATAAACCCTCACGCTGTGCCAAACATTATCTTATTGATTAAGTCAATCATTAAGTAGGTACTTATCTACCCTAAGTGCGTACTGTAAAATTTTGCTACAAGGCAAGGGTGGCCTTGGAAATCCGTAATATGAGGTGTCGTCCATTGTAACTGTTAAAATGGATCATTGTATTAATATGAAGTTGGCAATTTAAATGCATACATTTTTTGAAAACTTGGAATAAATTGTGATCACTTATAATAATGTTATTGTATGCAGCATTGTTTTGTATATATTTTAATTGTCTATATTTAATTCTCTGTGTAAACTGTTCACCCAGTCACATTCAGTTGCAGTCAGTTTATTTTTAAATAATCAAATCCAACTGAATCGTTATGGAGTTTTTATTGATCATTGCTTAAAGAATCTGAATTGAATTGAATTAAACTGGATTGAACGTAGATTTACACCCCTGGTAACTGTGCATTTGGTCCTACAGGTTTGTAACAGAGTTTGTAAAGCTAGGCAATGTGTCAGCTCTCCGCACATTCAGAGTACTGAGAGCTTTGAAAACTATTTCTGTAATCCCAGGTAAGCAGTAAGAGCATTCAGGTGTGCGGCCTCTTACCTCCTACTGCTCCGCCTGACCTCTCTGAATGTCCCGTGTATGTCATGCTTTGTCTGTGACCCCTCCCCTCCCCCTCCTCCTCCCTGTTACAGATATGTGACAGAGGTTGTGGATCTGGGTAATGTGTCTGCCTTGAGAACCTTCAGGGTTCTCCGAGCTCTGAAAACTATATCAGTCATCCCAGGTGAGAGCTAGGGCAAAGGTTAAGAGGTGAGGGTTCCCGTGCCTTTCGCTGACACTCATGCCATCAACAGTTAAAAACTTAATACGCTCGGTTTGCTTGATTCACATGTGTAAATTATTCACACATTCAAATGATACAAATATAAAATAAAGGCCACAATGAAGAACCTTTCACCAGATAGTTTGTTGAAGTCCTTTTTGTGAGGTACACATACAAGCGTGAAGCAGGGATAGATTACTGATCAGACCTGTGGGGCCAGTGGGCCAGGTGTCTGTGATTTGGGGACAGTTCACTGCAGACGCAAAGATTATACTAAAAGGGGGGTGTCAGTAAATGGATGCTATGTAAACACAAGTGGTTGTTACAGTATTGCTATGTTATCCCCTGGTGCTTACTAAAGTATTGTTAGGCCAATTGCTATGGTATTCCTGGTGGTTGCTAAGGTTTTCATAAGCCATTGGTATTGCAGGTGGTTGCTGCTAGACCATTGCTAAGGTATCCTCAGGAACTGGTTATGTTTGTGTGAGTGATATCTTTTGTGTATGGCTGGTATATTAAAATGTTCTTAATATTCTGAAAAATATCATGTTAGAACAAAAACTGTATGAAAACTGCATGTGTGACCATTCCCCTAAAGCAGAAGTGGTCTATTCCTGTTAAGGTTCTATATTCCTGCCTAGTTCTAGCTCAGGAACACAAAAATGTGCAGAAACTATGCAGGAAATAATATGCTGTTGATTGCTGAGAATTACTATATATATTTTTACATTACATGTTAACAGCAGTGTTTACAGTACTCGTACACAAAACCACATTGTTCATTTAAGTCCATTTTTTAATTGATTTCTTTAATGAACTTTAATTGTGAGGTTGTCAGTATGGGGGGCCTTTAGTGATACCTGTGCCTAGACCATGATCTGTCCCTGGTGTGGAGAAACGTTTAAACGTTACACAAACTTCCAGATTATGTAAAGGTATTAGAACTATACATGCTGTACATGATCGTGTCCAGGAATCTTTGTACTGCCAATAGTAAGTAAACTATTGTGTTGCTGAAATATAAAAGTATATACATATTTGAATCAAGGAAATTCAAATGATTTCTTTTCCTAGTGCAAGATCAGGGTGACGACACCCCTGATCGTTGTTGCCAATGCAATGGGGTTTCCTCATTTCCTCTCTTCTTTCCTTCTGTGCACTTGAGGTTTTTTGTTAGCTCATCACACTTTTGCATGACTGTATTTTGTCTTTATTTCACTGCGTCTGCATAATAACATGTGCTTTTGTGTGTGTGCATGTGTGTATTTGCATGTATGTGCATGTGTGTGTTTGCACACGGAGTGACAAGTGTGCCTCATTTTCACTGATTTTGTCTTTCTACTACAATGAAACACTTCAAGCATTTCTGACAGTGTAGTGTCTCCTAATACAATAGAAACTTACATTTCACATAGAATTTTTTCTATAATCTAACAATTGTAAATGCATGTATTGATGTAATATACTGTATTTATAAGGAATTTATTTAGGCATTTGAGTCAAGTAAATTCATTGCCCAATATTTTGTGGTAATATATATTCCTTTCTTATCATATTCCTTTTACCAGTTTAAACTCTTTTATACATCTGTTAAACAGAAATGCTTGTATCTGAAGTTTTGTTTCATGGCTTTTATCACCAACACATGAGTAGCTTCCTTTTTATTTTAAAACACATGCATTTAGTTTTAAACACCATCACTTTCTGCATGTCTTGACGTAATGAGCCTGTACATGTATAACAATGTGTGAAGAATACGTTAAATGAGTGCAACGATACTGTGCAAAAATCAGAGACCATCCTTCACTTCCTTAAATTCCAGTCAAAAAGTTATCTGTTTTCAGATGTTTAAGAGGAGATATCAAATAAGATAACCTACTTGCATAATAACATGGAACATTTAAGGAAAATAACTGAAGAGTTTAAATAAGATTAAAAGATTTAACTATAATACTACTAAAACTCATAAACAGCACTTAAGCCTTTCGTCTTTGAGAGTTCTACTCTTGCTTCAGACCTGAATAATATCTACAATATCCAATATTTCTGTCCATTCTTCCACTGTGAGAAGACAACTCAACACGATGAGTCTAAAAGGAGTCTGATTATTGCTAAGAAAAGAATAAAAATCAGGTGCAACAATTCACAAACCAATAGACTGACCATCCCAGTGCCCAAGACCTCACTGTGAATGTGTTTGGGTTTACTTGAATTGTGAGAAGCAGAAAATTCAACCAACTTTTTAAACTGAACTTTAAAGGTGTGAAAAAACATCCGTGCAGATTTTGTTAAAATACTGAAACGAAACTGTAATGAATGGAAACTGTAATAAAGGAACAGGGTGGACATACTAAATACTGGGAAACGTAGTTGCTGATGCTTCTGTGGAGTTTTCAGTTTTCTTCTTTTTCTTAATACTAATACAATTAAAAACCTTTTAATGGCCATTTTGACAGAAATCACCATTAATGAAGGGTAGACTCTGACATTTGCACAGAACTGTATATGCACTTAATGTTTTTTTTATCATTGTTACACAATCTATTGCTATAATGCAAACCTTCAGCATGATCTGAGTCTTCATGTGCTGCTTGCAGGCCTGAAGACTATTGTAGGAGCGCTGATCCAGTCGGTAAAGAAGCTTTCAGACGTCATGATCCTGACCGTCTTCTGTCTTAGTGTGTTTGCCCTGATTGGCTTGCAGCTTTTTATGGGGAACCTAAAGCATAAGTGCATCCGAATACCACCCGGTGCCACATGTGGGAATGGAAAAATGTCTTTTAATGCGTCTCAGGGACTTTTCTCCAACTACACTGAAGATGTGTGTGAGTGCTACAGTCGTACAAGTTTCTCATTAAACTGTTTTTTCAATTACAATTACATTACATTCAGATTTTTCATGTGTTCTGTAAAGCTTGTCTGACCTAGCAACAACTGCTGTGGCAGACAGAGAGGATTCATAAAGCAAGAGGGGAGGGGTCAAGGGTCTTATTTTACCAGATGTATGTGACTGGTTTCCTTCTTCTGTTTTGATTGCCTCATTGTAAATGTCGTAGATGACCTATGTGATCTTTGGGACAAACCAATTGACAGTTTGTATAATAATGATTGACGAATCTTACAGCCAATAACTGCTAAGGAAACATTGTCAGCAACTACTTAATAGAAAACAAACCTGAAGGGAGAATAGCAGTGGCATTAGTCATGATAATTAAGTTCGGAGGTGTGATTTAATTGCATTCAGCCACAGTAGCATAAGTACTGATATTGAATGATTAGTCTTAAATTACAAACAACACTTCAAACTCAGAGGTTTTTGTAGAAGCACCCTCCGTTCAGAAAATACATGAAGAATTTCACTCCTTTACAGCTCTTTGGGATGAGATATATACCCCTCTAGCCAATGCTGTGGTCCTGGTGACCTTAGGCTCATATGCGGCTGCTCCACAGCGTTAAGCCAAATTGTGTGGAGGCAAACTGAACTATATTGTAGCTAAATTCGCTAATTAAAAGAGGTGTCTGGATTCTAGCGAGCACATAGTGTAACAGAGGTTGAAAGTAATGAATTGCAACTACTCTCGTTATAATACAGTATACCGTTTTCCTTGTAACACTACTTTTTAACAGGAACTTCGAGGTGGTTAAAAGCAAATAATGTGAACCATTAAGCTAAATCCTTCAGAACATACTCGCTTTGCTAAAACCTTCAGTTACCTCCTGTTGCCTTCAGTATAATGTTCACCCTTAAGTCATTAGCAAGCATAAGCAGGGCTGAGTCCTCAGATCCTTCGAGGCATAGATTAGCATGATATCGTATGGGTTCATGGCAGGGGAGGGGCTAATGATAATTGACAGCAGCTGCCCCGGTGTAGTGAGCAAATGTATACCAGGACAGAGGGGCTGGCACAGTGCTTAATGAGACTGTGATGGAGAGGGAATTTTGTTATCATAAGAGAGAGAGAGAGAGAGAGAGTGGTAGACTACAGTGGGTGTATACTTGTGAAATGACACTGGGCAAGATGGAGAGGAGAAGAGAAAGCGTTAGTGAGAAAGAGGGAGGCAAGAAAACATATTCATGGTTACTCACGGGAAGGAAACATGATACCCATTATAAAGTACATTAGCCGGATACAGAGAAAAGCTTTCATGTAAGATTGAAGCTTCACTGGGTTTGGCAGCTAGTATCCCATGCAATTGAGGAATTCTGGGTTTTTAAAGACCACTGTAGAAGTGCGTGTGCACTGATTGGCTTGCAGCTGTTCATATTATTTTTAAGCTAAGTGCATATGAGTACCACCTGGTGCCACATGTGAGAATAGATATCGGACTTTTAGTGAGTCACTTTTAATGAGTTTTAAAGATCCTTCTACATTGTTGCGCAACTCTAATGAAGATCAGTGTGAGGGTTCTTACTATGCTGCCCAAAATTTGCAAGTTTGCCAAACGTCTTACTACTTATTACCTTAACTAGCCCATTTCTTAGAACTCGGTTGTCCATGTCCCATAAAAAAAATCACATCCACATATAGATTAATTTCATAATCTTTGCTAAGCTGAATAATCACTGCTAAAATGAATAATCGCTTCTAGAAAAAAAAAACATGCATAAACAATATAATTGTAAAAAAATTTTAAGTTACAATGAGCCAAAAAAAATTCAACTCACAGATAAATAACATACATGTCAGGGTCTGGGATGTACCATATTAGACAGTAAGCGACTTTGATAAGGGCCTAATGGTTGTGGCTAGACGAAAACATCTCCAAAACAGCAAGGCTTGTGGGGGGGGTCCCTGCCAGCAGTAGTGGGTACTGCCAGAAGGGACAAAGCATAAACCAGCAACAATGATGACAGTGTATCGCACCTTACTGTCTATTAGGCTGGATAACCACAGACTAATCAGAGTGGCCATGCTAACACCTGCCCGTCACTGAAAAGCAACAGAAACAGCTGGGTTTGTGGGAGTAGGGCAAGCTGTTGAAGAAGGTGCGATACTCTAGGCATTATTCTGCCAGGAAACCCTGGACCTGACACCTGTCACCTACCTAAACATAGTTGTAAACCAGGTACACCTCTTTGTGGCAACAGTCTTATTATAGCAGGTCAAAGCAGAGCTGTTTTGGCAACACGTGTGGAGTACCAGCAATATATTAGGTGTCATAATGTTTTTATTTCTCTGCACATATACACATATACATACACACACCACAAAAGAGGAACCTCGGACAAACAAATAGTCATTTTCAACTGAGTACTGTAGTTCCTTGAATAAATCTGGTTACAAATAAAAACCTTTCTTCCCTTTTTTTCACAGCTAATCATTACAGAATTCCCGGAAAGAAAGATGCACTTATCTGTGGAACAGCGAGAGATGCAGGGTGAGTCAGCCGTCACCATCCTGTGCAGTTTTATTACTGTCAGAGTCTGATTATCTGTAGATGTATGTATTGTCTGTATGGAGGGCGTAACAGTTTCAGTACATTAGCAAGAAAGTCAGAATACAGTGGCTGTAAAGTGGACATATTTTAGCGAAAGTCAACTTAAATCTGCACTTCTGAGTCATATACAATACATATATATATATATATATATATATATGCAATCCACATTTCTTATGTTGCTTGTACATTATTTTGTGCATTGTGTATTTTATATGTATATTTTTGCTGTAGGAGAAATACCTTGAGCGTCATTATATTCTGGCTAATAGTCCAGTTCTGGTTCTGAAAGAATATAGTCAAGCCCCCTTACAAGCATTAAAAATACATGTACAGATACGACTGCTACTTAAAAATAAATGTGAAGTGAGTAAACATTCAACATATGTTGCCTGTTTCTGACATTCTGTATTCTGACTGTGCTTTAGGCATTGTCCAGAGGGTTTTTGTTGCTGCAAAGCAGGCAACAACCCAAACTATGGTTACACAAGCTTTGATAGCTTTGGCTGGGCCTTCCTCTCTCTGTTCAGACTAATGACTCAAGACTACTGGGAGAATCTCTACCAACAGGTGAGTGTGAGAGCTTGATATAGAGTGTAAACATTATTAGATTATGTTATTTACTCCCCAGTCCATGTATGGAAATTAAACTGTAAAAGCAGCCTGTTTTTAATGAACTGTACCCGTTGAACTGTACCCGTATCTACCTGTTCATCCCATAGCAGTTTAACTCCACCCGGTCATGCTGAAGTTTTAAGCAAAGCTTTAGCGTTTACTGCTTTTTGAATCAGACTCAAGCCAATCAGAACAGAAATTATGTGTGTGGTAAATGCATAGTATCAATAACAGCCTGTTGGAAATCGAATGGATTAAGAGCAGTTAAAACAAATTCAAAACAAGAAGCATGCAGGGTACGGGCCCTTTGTGTGAGTGTGTGTTTGTGTTGTGAGGATCAGTTTATCTAAGGATCAGTGCGCTGCATTTGTTCGAGGCTTTCTCTAGTGGATGTCCTCTGCACCTGTGTCGGAGTCTTTGTGTGACTCATTACATATTTGAGTTGAAGCTCATGGAAAGCCTTTTGTTGTTCTGTGAGTGGTGGTGGTGAAAGTAAGAGATACGCAGAGCATCTGCTTGGGTGTTTTATTGTGGGTGGAATAATATTTTGATAGAAAAGATATAGAGTCATACTGTCTACAGTCATAGATTAAATAAAGCAGTTTAAAGGGATGGGCCGTCCCTGCTGTGTAACTGATTTAAGGTTGTTTTTATTCTAGTTGTAACACTTTACCATCTTTCAGACTGTAATACAACTAAAGCAGTAGCTCCTTTCAAAGTAGTTGCTTTAGTATAGATGTCTGGAGAGATGACTGGACCAACAGAAGGGCTATCTAGATAAACTAAAAAGCTGCTATTTAGAAAGGTGTTGTTACCACAACAACAAATTGCAGTGGCTTTCTTTCAAAACCACGTACTGACAAACTTTACTTTCTATTAACGTCTCTTAATTTTTAAAATTAACTAAAAATCTTGTCTGGAGGTAATACAGGCAGAAATGCACTTGTTAACCCTCCACAGTAGGATTTGATTAAATGTCGGCAGCAACAGCGTTATTAACACGTGTCCATGAAAATGAGCTGCAGGTGTGTAAGGTGGGTGGAGTTGGTGAACCCAAAAAAGAAGAACAAAAGCACCACTGCACAGGCTCAAGACTTTAAAGTGTGGCCCCAGAGGCACATGATACAACAGGCCCGGACCCTGAAGATCACAACAAGTGGGTTAACAGAGGGGGCGGGGCAGGACCAGTTATTTGGCCCAGCTAATTGGGCCAACGGTAGAGCTGTCCATTAGCCTGGCACAGAAGGAGCAGCTAAAGCAGTCCCAAATGCCGGCCCCAGAGCAGCTCTGGGAGCTGGAACAGGAACTGCACAACAGATCACCACAGAGGGAGAAGCAGCTCAGGAAGCTGGCACTGCATCAGCTTGGACAGTTAGAGGAGTAACTCGATGGGAAACCAACAGTGAAGGAGCAGCACTTCAGGAAGTTGTCACTTGTGGAGCAGCAGCTCGGAAGGCCGAGACCGGACCAGGACAGGAAGCCAGCACAGCAGCTGCATACCTGCAACCAGCATTGATGAAGCAGCATCTAAGGAAGCTGGCCCCGGATCAGCACAAGGAGCTGGCACAGGATCTGCATGAGGAACCAGCACTGAAAGAGTAGCAGCTTGGGAAGCTGGCACCAGATCAAGACAGGGAGCTGCCACAAAGCTGCATGGGGAACTAGCACTGGCGAGGCAGCAGTTTGAAAAGCAGGCACCGGATCTATTAGTAAGGCAGCAGTTGAGCTGCATGGGAAACCAAAACTGGGGCAGTGCAGAGGACTTGAATGAGAGATTCAGAAGGCCCTTGGAGCAGGAACTGAAGTAACCCTTGGGGCAGGAACTGGAACAGCCCTGGGAGCAATGGCCTAGTGTAGCTGTAGGTTTTAATTCCAACAAACCACAAACGCACATAACCAGCTGTTTAAAAACTGGGACCAACTGATTTAATGAGCAAAAGCATGCATGCTTCTGATTCTGATTTAAAACAGAAACTATTTAACTTCTTAATTTCTTAATGATTTCCCTTTATTTTACAAAGCTTATACAGTTTCAATGTAATCTTTATAGGAAATATTTGCAAAAAAGAATTTATGGCAACATGCTTGGTCCCATGCCTCTGTGTGACTGGCTCTTCTTTGTACTTTAATTAAAAAAATAATAATAAAAAAACATTTCCTTAACAAAACCAACCATACAACAGGGATAAAACACTTAAATCATAGAATAAGATTAAGTTTGGCATCACCAGGATAAAAGAAATAAAGGGTGAAGATGTTACCATGTTGAGTTTGGTCCCGTTTTTTTAATAAGGAGCCTTAATTGGTAAATATTTATTTGTTTAATTTGCACTTTTGACCTGATTGTCACCGTATTATCAAATATGTTTCTTTCTGAAACAGAATCCTTATAAGACAAAAAAATAACTATAAAATGACTAAAAAGAAATTCCATGCACAGTAAAGTTGGCTTAAAAATGTGATTATAACTGATGCTGGGCTTTTGCAGACTCTTCGTGCTTCTGGGAAGACCTCCATGATCTTCTTTGTGCTGGTCATCTTTCTGGGCTCCTTCTACCTTGTGAATCTGATTCTGGCTGTGGTGGCCATGGCCTATGATGAACAGAACCAGGCTACCATAGCAGAGGCGCTGCAGAAAGAGGAAGAATTCCAGGCCATGCTGGAGCAGCTCAAGAAACAACAAGCAGATGCACAGGTCGATTATAGTGTCTTTTTTACCTGTAATAGTTGCATTGCTTGAAATATTATATAATTGAGCTACAGCCACCAATACAAGTTAACTAGTGGACATTCTTCACAATTATAGACTGAACAGTAAGGCTGTGTATTTCTGTGGGGCACGAAATCTGGTACTGTAGAGAGCTTACGTGCAGGGAAAATAACTGTATGACCATTAAATACCTGCTATTTCTCACTAGCACCTAATGAGCTATGTCTCTTATTCCCAGTAGTGTATATACAAATCATGCCAGAAACAAATAAACTAAAATATAAAATGTGTTGATGTAATGTACATTATTCTTGTGGAAATTATTTATTGAATCACACTGATATACACTGAATCACATTCATTAATAAACATCATACAGACAATGCAGCTCACATCACTAACAATAAATACATAAGAGAACAACAGTAGATAGAAAAAAATCTAAGTTTATATTAAAAATGCTGAGTTTGTTAATTCATCATCTAAACCGCTTATCCTGCTGGGTTGTGCGGGTTACTGGAGCTTATCCCAGTGCTCATTGGGTGAAAGTCTATTACAGAAAGAAAACAGACAGTATATATATATATATATATATATATATATATATTAATCCAACGCTTGCTAATAAAAATCACTTGGCCTGAGTATTTTCTCTGTTGTGCATGTTCATTAGGCAGTGGCCGCTAGGTGTGACAGTGGAGACTTTAGTGGAACAATGACAGAATCTTCTTCTGAAGCCTCCAAACTCAGTTCTAAAAGTGCCAAAGAACGCCGCAACCGGAAAAAGAAGCGGAAGCAGAAAGAAGAGGATGAAGAGAAAGGAGACAGTGAGAAGGTCCACAATTCCGAGTCAGAGAGCAGCATCAGAGGGTCCAGCTTCAGGTTCTCAGTAGATGGAAACCGACTGCCTTATGATAGGACATACACATCTCCTCGTCAGGTCAGGAATCATTCTCTACCTCTGTAGTGTTGATGCTCTACCACTCAGTTAGTTAATAAGTTAGTATTTCCAAACCTTGATCTGAATGTTTGTCCTAATCACTTTTAAGGAAGGGCCACTGGGCATCATGACCATCTTAATTCTTCATCATCTGTTCAGTTTTATTTCACTTGTTTATGCTGTTTCATCATTTTCCTTCCTCACCAGCTTTTTCATTGTTTTGTCGTTTCCAGTGATCTATTTTCAGCATTTGTTTTGGTTCATCTTCCTTTTCAGTATCATTTTCTGCTCTCATCTCATTGCCTTGCCGTTGCCTTTGTCATTTGTAATTTGTGACGTCAACTTTATCAAAAAGAGCAGCTGCTGTCCTTTCATTTTTTTTATCTGCCCTTCATCATCACTCTTATCATCAACACTGCCATCATGCTCAACGTCATCATCTTCATCGTTTATTATATTTTGTTCAGCATGAACATCGAAAAAACCCAGTTACTGTATACACCACCCTACCGTGGAGACTGCTTGTACCATTTGGCATTCATGAGCTTCATAATCTTCAGGTCATCAGTTCATGGCCACCTGAAGTGATGTTGATATGAGAGCTGAGTGTGAGGCCTCTTTCTTTCTCCAGTCTATCCTGAGCATCCAGGGTTCTGTCTTCACCCCCCGGCGGAACAGCAGATCTAGCATCTTTAACTTTCGTGGCCGCCTGGGATCGGAGAACGACTTTGCAGATGACGAGCACAGTGTGTTCGAGGACGCAGGCAGCCGGAGAGGCTCACTGTTCCTGCCCCACCGCTCAGAGCGGCTTTACAGTACTGTTAGTAAAGGCAGCCTGAGCCCACGCATTCTCCTGCCCACCAACGGCAAAGTGCGTTGCTCTGTGGACTGCAATGGTGTGGTATCACTTGTGGCCGGACGCTCTCTGCCCAGCTCGCCTGCTGGACTGCTGCTGCCTGAGGTGACCATAGATAAAGCCACTACAGATGACAATGTAAGGAAAGCTTGGCGGTGCGCCCTGGTCTCGCTTGTCCTGGGACACTCTGTTTGTTTTTGGTTTGAAGTAGAAGTCACACAGGCATTAATGTAACTCTTGCAGCCTGTTGTTTTTTTTCTAGCAGAACATTAGACATAAATAAGCCTTCCAGTCCTGAATGTGGCCAACTGTGATGTATTGAATGTACTTAATTAAAATGCGTACACCATTTCTACATTTCTTTTCTCCTTGTATCTACACTCCTTGTCAATTTTATCAGCTCTACTTACCGTATAGGTGCACTTTGTAGTTCTATAATTATACACTATAGGTCATCTGTTTCAGGTTAGCCCCCTTTTACTCTGTTCTTCAATGATCAGGACCCCTATAGAACTACCACAGAGCAGGTATTGTTTGGGTGATGAAGCATTCTCAGCACTGCAGTGACACTGACATGGTGATGGCCACTCAGTGTCCACTCTATTAGACACTTCACATTGCTGGTCCACCTTGTAGATGTCAAGTCAGAAACGGTAGCTGCACAGTTTGGGGTGTTCTTCCTCTAGTTCTTCATCAGTGGTCACAGGATGCTGCCCACAGGATGTTAACTAGAATTGACCTCAATCCAGCAGTGACACAGAGGAGTTTAAGTGCGTTTTCACACCAGCACTAGATAGTCCTGTTAAAACGGACTCTGGTTCGTTTGCACCATTGGTGCGGTTCATTTTGGCAGGTGTGAAAACAGTAATCGCACTCGGGTGCGGACCAAAACAACCGCACCGAGACCCTCGAGTGGAGGTGGTCTCGGTCCGGTTCCAAACGAACTCCCGAGCGGTTTGTTTGTGGTGAGAATATAATCCGACCTTGAACGGACCCAAGTATTAGGTGTACTCCACACGTTTGATCTGAACATCTCCTGCAGCCAGGTGTGCTTTGCATTATGGGATATGGCAGATCGCGTAACAGAGAACTGGATAACTGTAGCAGCTAACGAGGTACGTTGCCTACTGGATATTTGAAGT
Source organism: Megaleporinus macrocephalus (assembly GCA_021613375.1). NCBI lineage: Eukaryota > Metazoa > Chordata > Actinopteri > Characiformes > Anostomidae > Megaleporinus > Megaleporinus macrocephalus. The sequence continues at coordinate 20,498,696 of CM038709.1, read as the reverse complement.
GAATTCAGCATTCTGCAGGTGTACTGTAGTTTGGTATATTACCCAGATTATTATTACAGCTATGAACAGATGCTGCCTCTGCTGCTGCTCCGTGCTACGCTGTACAAGAAATGTGCAATAGTTTGGAAAAACCTTTGGAGCGTTTCGGTTTTTGCCTGTGTGAACAAACTTAACCGAGGAGGGAAACACTCCAAGTAAACAAACTCATTAACTGATCCAGACCAGTGAAACCAACTACAGGTGTGAAAACGCCCTAAAAGAAAATTCCACCAGCACTGCTGTGTCTGATCCACTCGTACCAGCCCAACACATACTAACACTTCACCATCATGCCAGTGTCACTGCAGTGTTGAGAATGATCCTCCACTTAAATAATACCTACTCTGTGGTGGTCCTGTGGGAGTGATAGGGGATTTGCAAAGTATGCAGAGACAAAGATGGACTACAGTTTGTAACTGTAGAACTATAAAGTGCACCTATATGGTAAGTAGAGCTGATAAAAGAGACAATGAGTGAATGAGCGTAGATACAAGGAGGTGTAAATGATGAAGGGGCCTGTGGGTGTATTACATCAGCTCATATTAACACAAGTACCGCCAAAAGTAATACATAATATTGTATTCATATATAATTGTATTCACATGGCAGTAAATTTAATGCATTACTTCACGTCTTCAGTACATAATATATTGTGGAATTAGTTTTAAATTAAAAAGGCAATACATATTTATACAAAATTCTGTGACATTATTGCTGAATTTTGATTAACAAGAATTTCACTGACACGCACAAGATTGAGACATTATAAGAAGTTGTGTTTTTATAACCACACATTTATTCCAAAATATAATACACTGGGTTTGCTTAATTCAAATACAACCCATTTCACATAAGTTAATAAAATAAAAGTAATAATATAAAAATAAGTGGTTTGTATTTCATTCCTGTGGAAATTGTGTACACATCAATCAAGCACATTCAAGGCACTGCCTCAAAACAGGTGCTTTATGGTGTCATACTATAAAGTCTATAATAACATTTTATTACAACTTCATGATGATGCCTTATGCAGGCGGACACAGAAGAGGAGTACAGGATGAGATATGACTCCCAGCAGCCCTCAATGGGGTACCTGGATGAGAAGATAGAAAGGCAGAGAGCTCTGAGTGTAGCCAGTATCATCACCAACACTATGGAAGGTGGGTGCACCCAAGTCCAGAATTCAGATTTATTCAGTTTCTATATACATTTATGTAAACTTACTAACTAATGGCTAAATTGTATGTGCTCTGTGTCCATAAGTGTTATATTAATGTTACAGCCATATAATGATATTAGGTTTATTATGTTTTGCTTTATCCAATGTAAAAGCATTAGGGATTTATTCCATCATACAGTACAATGTTTGTATTCATTTAGTGTATTTTTATTTTTTAATGTTTCAGAGTTGGAGGAGTCTAGGCAAAAGTGCCATCCGTGTTGGTATAGGTTTGCCCGAACATTTCTCATCTGGGACTGCAGCCCAACATGGGTGAAAATAAAGAAAATCGTCCACATGGTTGTGATGGACCCGTTTGTGGATTTGTCCATTACTATCTGTATAGTAATGAATACACTATTCATGGCCATGGAGCATCACCCCATGAACAAGGATTTCAGTGCAATGCTTTCCGTGGGGAACTATGTAAGGGCAATTTAAGTTACATTGCATAGTTTTTAGTACTTTGTAACAACAAACACGTTGAAACAACTTACCAACTAAATGAGATTAAACTTCGTGAACCACAGACTTATTATTCTGTTATATATTGTTACTGTCTAAAGGAAAGCATGTATCTCCATTTTTGTTAATTTTATATCATTTGAACATGACAGGTGCCCTTTATATCCTGTAAGGGTTTCATGATAAATGTTTCAATAGAAATGCTGCAGATTCCATTGAAATTAAACCTTTTTACATTAACCTGCATTGAAAGTTCAGAATATTTTTGCCCCCTGCTGTGAAGGTAGTATTTTATAGATTCTTATTTTTCTTTACCGGGCGATGATATTAAAGTTTATAGGTATAATATATTATTAAAGTTGATATTTAGTAACTTCTGTGAGTTATTCTAGAATTACTATGAAACTTCATATAGCTAAGAGAGTAGGAAACTTGTGAGCCTATGTAAGGGTTTATAAAAAAAGTGTTTATTAAAAAACTAACTATTGAGTATGCTTAGTTGAATTCAATTGACAGAACACTTTTATGTTCAGGTTTTTACAGGCATCTTCACAGCTGAGATGATCTTCAAGATTGTAGCTTTGGACCCTTATTATTACTTCCAGGAAGGCTGGAACATATTTGATAGTGTCATCGTCTGTCTGAGTCTAATGGAACTTGGATTGGCCAACATATCTGGAATGTCTGTTCTTAGGTCATTCCGGCTGGTAAGAGAATTACCTGTTACAGACAGTATTCATATTATACTTACAGCACTGTACATAGGCAACCCATCATGTATGTCCAATTCAATTCACTTTAATTTCCCTTTAATGCCTGTGTTTACAGTTACATATTCTCTTAAACTTAGTTAAGTTATCTTGAGTTGTCTTAAGTTGGGAAATGATAGACAGAAACACGTTTTCTCCAGTCTTTCAAAACAAGTTTATTTGATGGTGACAGTTTCGACAGAGGTTCTGCATGATTGCTAGAAGTCCTGTTGTCTTTCTTTATTTTTTCCAGATTTGGAAACTTTTGGTTTTCTGATTGACTGTTATGTAACTTGGCAAATTCTTTTTTTATTATAGCTGAGAGTCTTTAAGCTGGCAAAGTCATGGCCCACTCTAAACATGCTGATCAAGATCATTGGCAACTCAATGGGGGCCCTCAGCAACCTTACACTTGTCCTGGCCATCATAGTGTTCATCTTTGCTGTGGTGGGCATGCAGTTGTTTGGGAGGAACTACAAGCTGAACGTGTGGAAAATTTCACCGGATGGGACCCTCCCTCGCTGGCACATGTGCGATTTCTTCCACTCGTTTCTGATAGTGTTCCGTGTGCTATGTGGTGAATGGATTGAGACCATGTGGGATTGCATGGAGGTTTCTGGACAACCCATGTGCCTAATTGTCTTCCTGATGGTCATGGTGATCGGAAACCTTGTGGTATGCATATATTTTCAGGACTGATTTCATAGCTTACTTTTTTTTTATTTTATAATGAATTGTTGCGTGAGCTCTCGTCATGTAATTATAACACGCATTTCCATTCAGTCAAACAGAATATGTGGAATATGTGGACTGTGTTATCTCACTCAGTCTAATTGTGGTACTTGCTAATTACAGTATGCAAGTTTAGTTTTGCATGAAAATATTACTGTATGAACGTAAATATATATAATATACTTTACCATGTGATACTCACTTAGACTGGTTCAACTCTTTCAGGTTCTGAACCTGTTTCTGGCCTTGCTGCTGAGCTCCTTCTGTGCAGATAACCTGGCAGTCACAGATGATGACAGCGAAATGAACAACTTACAGATCGCTGTGGGCCGCATCGAGAGAGGTGTCGCTTTTGTTAAGGCATGTCTGCGCGGCTTCTTTCAGAGTGCCTGCCTCCGAAGGAGAAAAAAGAACCCATCAGAAGAGGATGGGCTTAAAAACAACAAGAAGCTGACTGATATCTCCAATCACACCACAGTAGAGCTCATCAAAGACCCAGGATCTTTGAAAGAGGCGGCAGGAGCAGACAGCAGCTCTGAGAATTTCATGGTCGACCCTGGCTTGACTGTTATTGTGCCCATAGCTACTGCAGAGTCTGACGCAGAAGGCCACAACATGGAGGATTTCAGCAGCTACTCTTCTGACATGGAAGAAGATAAAGAGGTAAAGTGGCTAAGTTGAATTGCTACAAAGGACCTTTGTAGGACCATCAGTTAAATTGAAGTGCAACAGATTTGTATCTTCTAAATAAAAAAAGTTTTTTTCAAGAAGCTTTATGAACTGACCCCTCGCTGAGCCTTGTCCTCCCTTGCTACTGTAACTTTTGAGTCCAGTCTGTGGACTATAGAAAATGTCAAGTTAGACTGATCCTGTAAAACACTGGAGCAGTACGTTAACATTTATTGAAGGTCTAAAAGAAGTCTGCTTTGAAAGGTTTACAAAATTAGTATTTGTGTTATTAAAGTGGACCTATTATTAATAATAATGAGCATATTATTAAAGTGGACCTATTACGTTTGTCTGTTCTTCCCTTCCCTTCAGTGTGTTATAGCTTTCTGTTCATAGTTAGAAAAGTTAGGAAGCCTAGAGGGAGAAATTACTCACTTGCCTGAAACGCTGAAATTGGAATTGTCTGTTACAAGGTGATGTCATCTCAAACCACAATCCTGATTGGGTGCTTACCTGCAAGTTTGGCACATCCTCACACAATGCTGCCACTTTCAACCCCTCTGGTGGTTTACCAGTCAGAACAGTACGTAGTGGGCAGGGGGGGTGCTTACAGACACAGCAGGTCTGATAAGGCATTTTGAACAGAAAGTGATATTGAGAAATATATGAGAAAGTATATATACGTATTCTAGCAGAGGCTAAAACAATTTATGAGCATAATACGTCCCTTTTTTGCTACATGAAGACAAGGCAGACTGTTGAATGTGCAGTGAAAGATGAACTCTATCAGTGTTTTGGCATATTCTGGCTGTGCACACATTTGTCCACACATTCAGGAGTTTGTTAAAGTGCTGTTTGGTGACGTCTGGTGTAGACATATAAAACAAGAAGCCTTGTGAGTAATGAGTTTAAAAAAAGAGTTCATGGAACAGACTTATGAAACATACAGGCTATGCATGTCTATTATATCTAATATCTATTGCTTTTTAGTTTTGTTTTATTATCTAATCTACTCATCTACTGCGGCTCAGTGGAGACTATAGGCATGATGCCATGATGCAGCTGAGTGATGAGGTCTCTGCTGTGTTGGTCAGGCAGGTGTAAACAACCCCACTGGCTCTGATTGGTCCTAAATTTTGATATGAGGCTTCTAGCAAGGCTACTAGTGAGTCTGCACCGATTGACTTAGAAAGCACTTTGGGCAGAAAAACACTCATGAGCACCTACTTGAATGCCGAAATGAGAAATGTGACTCTCAGTCGTCATGGGAATGCACAGATGAGGCATCAAGTAATTTTTAAAGCTTTTTTCTTCTTCTCTGAATCGCAAGCTAATTGCACATGAAGCCTCCTGCCCTGCTATTGTAATTAGGAAGCACTGAGCTTGAGGGGAGAGAAAGAAAGAAAGAGAGCTTGTTAAAGGTGCCCAGTCCTTGAACAGTCAATTGCTTGACTGTGATTTGATGGTCTGTATTTACAGGAAAGTTTTAGCAAGGGGTCAAGTATATCTTTGTTTGGAATGAAACGACTGCACAGTTTGGTTTTTGTTTGTCTAAAATGTTGCCTGATTAGATAAAACTGTGCTACTCAAATGAGGTACCATATACAGTATGCGTAAGCTATACTAAAATTATTATTTTAAAAAATGTAATTAGGTTATCTGGCTATTTTAGATAAGATATAGACTAAAAACTGGTCAGTGCAGTCAGTTGAAGGGTAACATATTAAGATGTAATAGATTTCCCTGTGTGTTCATTCATACTCCCTTTGGTTCAAGGTTGTGACAGCCCAGTATAAAGAACATAAGATTTTTATTTAAAACTTTAATTTTTAAAAATTGCTCAATTAAATGGAATGTACTATAAGCTGACATTTGGTAATCAGTACCAGAAAATCTTCTCTTCTTGCAGACTTACCCGTCTAAACCTGCTTTGTTATTGCAGCTCTTTCTGAGATGCTCTCAAGGTTTTCAGAGAGGAGACTTGTAAGACCCATTTATGGTTCATTCCACACCTACCATGGAGACTGCATTTACCATTCATGAAAAAGAGATATAGGCAGCCACCTTTTAAAAACACTCATTCTCTTTTATTTTTTTGCCTGATCACTATTTCATTTCATTCTTCTTCTCTCATATAAGTAGAACTGCCATTGTAGTTACTTTATTTACTCACATTTTTCATTTTTATATGTATTGTTTTTGCAAGACTTGCCGCACTGCTCTTTTCTGACTGAGCAGCATTGCTCATTTCATTGCGAGATGTCTCTTGAACTGGTTTGTCTTCTTCCTATTGTTCACTGAAATGTCAGAGAGTGCCCACTCTGATTACATCGACCTGAAGGAATGGATTTTGCTGCATAATGTCAAAATTCATTGGATAAGTCATTGAATGAGTCCCAGAAATGTTTGATGACATTTCCCATTCTCCATACTGGAATGATGAAAGCAGATCACTGTCTAAAGTTTAAAAAAGATTCAGTATAAATATTACAATTTGTACAGAATAATAAATAATGTTATTATTAGAGAAACATAATTTGCTGTCAAACAACATGCATTTTAAAATAAATAATAACAGCAATAACTTGTGCATACCATGCTAGTCATGTACTTCGGTTTTAGAAGCAAAACATCTAGGGAGTAGCTCATAAAGAAGGATTTCATGTGCTTACATCATTCCCCGCGCTGCATTAGTTGGGTCCCATAACAGCAGAATGTTGTTGGCTGGTGCATGTTTTCAGAGCAGCACTGTTGGGTGGCTTTAACTTGTTTACTATAATGTTTGCTTAAAGGTGCCATAGAATGCATTTATTCAGTGTTTTAAATTGCTTTATGTTGTCTACATAGTAGGTATGTGACCTTAGTTTAGGAGAAAAATAAAAAGATGTGGTTTTACACACGCATTTACATCTTACTGATTTGGCTCAAGAACGAAACGTCAAAAATAAAAAAAAGGGGAAAAATATATAATAAAATGGACCTCGACATCAACACAAAGTAAAGTTGTTGCCTACTAAGAAACATTCCGTTTATGATGATCGGCTCCAACCATGAAATCGTGGATGAAATCACACAGCATGGCCGCTACTTAAAGGTTGCTAATGAAAGTGAAAATGCTCCTCTGTTTAGTCAAACTCTGCACAAAGGCTTCCTGTTTACCAGCTTGTTTTGCAGATTTTTCGTTCCAGAACAGTTGATTAAGATTTTAGCCTCGTTTAAAGATGAACATTAGTCAGTTCCACTGACAGTTCAGTTCTTTAAATAAAAGTCTGAATAGTGCTGACATATGGTACTATAGAGAGTTTAAGGTTCATGGTATGGCAGCTGTAAGGTTCAGAGTATGTACTCGATTATGTCAATTTAAATAATTGTCATTCTTTGGCACCGTTAAAAAAAGTACTTTTAAGACTTCTAAGCAAAATCCTATTTATATCTTCTTAAAGAGAACCAGTATATTAAGTTTATGATAAATATGATAAATAAGCCTGCCATTGTATAGTGAGCAAAACCAATCAGGTATCATTTATTTATGTATTTGGCAGGTGTAAACAGTAAAGATCTCACAGCCCCCTCAGTGTTACCTCTGAAGAGGTGCACAGCATGATGCTCCCATAAGCCTAATGATAACTTTTTTCAGAAGTAGCCATGTGTCTCGTTCACTGGAATGAAGTAAATGTGACCTTTTTTCATACCAAAAAAGAATCCATGTCATTGTGAATGAACTCGTTTTGTACCCTTGCTCCTCGACTGTTTTTCATGTGAAGGTTGAGTTGAAATGACTGAAAATTCATATTTCAATATTCACATCACAGTTAGAGACGAGCCATGTTAATGCATGCCACACAAATGAATAGGAATCAATTTTACCTACAGCCCTCATCACAAACCATTTTCCTTAAAGCAAAGGCCAATCGAATTAGACTCTAAGCTGCATTTAAATATTGTACTGAGTCTGTAGGTACATTTGATTGCCTTTGCATGAACGTCAGGTCGTAGCTAACGGTCTTGTGAGCTCACAAAGACATAAGCCTGGTCTCACAAGCCAGCCATATGACTCAGCTAAAATGATTGACTCCATGTGTCGTCTCCCCTGCGACACTGTGGCGACCAGCTGAGACGTTGTCATGGAAATGTGTGCTGTGTCTGGACTGCTCTTGCAGAAGCTATCCATGATGAGCTCCTCTGAGGGCAGCACAGTGGACATCAAGCCCCTGGGGGAGGGACGGGAGTCACTGGACTTTGAGCTGGTGGAGTCTATGGAACCAGAGGCATGCTTCACAGATGGTGAGCAAGTGACTGACTGCATAAACTGGGTGCAGTTTACCTATCAAACTGTGGAGTCAGGTCTTATTTGCTCACAGGTTTTAAAAAAATAATAAATTATATATATATATATATATATATATATATATATATATAATTCAAATATCTCATTAGGTATCAGCACCACATATCATATAGGTGCACGTTGTTAGTATGGAATTACAGACTGTAGTCCCTCTGTTTCTCTGTATACTTTGTTAGCCTCCTTTTACCCTGTGCTTCAGTAGCTGGACTCCCACAGGACCACCGCAGAGCAGGTATTATTTAGGTGGTAAATCTTTCTCAGTGCTGCAGTCACATTGACATAGTGATGAGTTTCTAAACACTTTGGTCTTGTGGGGCTCATGACCATTGATATTCACTGTCAAAGCTAAACATTATATCTATGAAATAAATCTTATAGAAGAAGGGAAATGTTCTTACCTTTAATGTACTGTACATTAAAGTAACAAAAATGTATTTCTTATACAACGCTTTTTCCTAAGTAGTTGGCACATTTTGTGTGGTACATCATGAGAGAGACCCTGAAGTGTTGAGCACTTTCAGAACTACACCCTTAGTTCCCAAACGCTTACAGAGGGTTGTTAAAAGAAGAGGTGATTAACACCTTGGTAGAAATGAGTGTCCCAAGTGTTGCTGGCATCAAATCCAAAGTATCTCTCCAAAAACAATACAATGTAACAGACTGTTGGTGTTTTTTTTAATTGTCTAAAAAAATATTACTAAAAAACAAAAAAGAGGCGGTAAATCGATTTGATATGACAAGAACAATATATATATTTTGTGCATCCACAATATATATATATATATATATATATGAGGTCCACCTGTCTTATGGAGCCACTGTCTACGTGCACTGTTAAAATAACTGTAGTCAGTTATCATGCACAGTTTGTCAGCCACCCTCTCCCCAGTCCATCTTTTTGTCTATGTTGTAACTCTGTATTTTTATCTTATTTATTTGTATTTATACACTAGCACTAGCCACCATTCACAGTGTATAAACAGTTGCCTAATGCAGAAAACACAGAAACAACCTTTCTACTTCAACAGCTAAACAATCCCAGGCTTGTTACATACTAAGCCTTATTATTCAGTAACTACATGGACTACATTAAAAACTGGCTGAGATATTCTTAGAAGATAGAAATGTATAATAAAACTTTAAACTGACCAGTGAGGGCCTGCCATTCACATGATTAACTGAAGTTGGAGATTTTGTTATGGCAGCAACAGATGCATGTCTATCCCCCTCTAACATTTTTGTCTCTTTCTCATGCTTTTGCTGCCACAGGTTGCGTTCGCAAGTTCACGTGTTGTCAGGTGAGCGTGGAGCAGGGCAGGTGGAAGACATGGTGGATCGTCCGATGTGCCTGTTTCAGGATAGTGGAGCACAACTGGTTTGAATCCTTTATCATCTTTATGATCCTGCTCAGCAGTGGAGCACTGGTAAGGGGGCATGGCAGGGCAACTTTAATTTTATGCGAAGTATGAAATGTAGCTTTGCATCTAACATATGTGCTTTGTTCCAGGCATTTGAAGACATTTATATTGAGGGAAACAAGAGATTAAAGATGGTTTTGGAATATGCAGACAGAGTTTTCACCTACGTCTTCATGCTGGAGATGCTGTTGAAATGGCTGGCTTATGGATTTGCCAAATACTTCACCAACGCCTGGTGCTGGCTGGACTTCCTTATTGTTGATGTATGTGCTTATTTTTTCAGTTTCTTTTTTTTTTGGTTTAAACTAAAAACCAGTTCAGCTCAGTGATGTTTTGCTGCATGTGTGCATATGTGTGCGCGAGGGAAGAGAGAAAGCAGCTGCATGTGGTGAGTGTGTGTTTGGCGAGGACTGAGTGAGTGAATGGATTAGCCATTTGTGGGTCTAAGGCTACGACTCCAGGGAGTAAAGAGATGGAAGAAGAAAAAGAGAGATGAGATGAGAGAGGCAGATGAGTGAAATGGCTGCTGATTACATCATCTGCATGAACTGTGTGTGTAGGTCTCTCTGATCAGCCTGGTGGCCAGCGCTTTTGGTTGGTCAGACCTAAGTGCCATCAAATCTCTGCGTACGCTGCGGGCCCTGAGACCTCTCCGAGCACTCTCGCGCTTCGAGGGAATGAGGGTAAGAGATAGAGCTGCTACTAAACAGCTTCACTTCCCGGCCCTGCTTAAAAAAAAGCATCCTACTGTGTACATCATTCCTAAATGTATACAATTTAGACTTTTTAAACATACTGGAAAAAAAAGAAAGTAAGTAAACTGAAAAACAAAATTGTGTTGATGCAATGTATATGCAAAAAATATACATATTTAATTACATATTAAAAAGTAAAGTCAAAGAGTTATATTTTTTTAATGCATTCACTTGCTGCCCATCAACCTTCTTGTGTAATTTCCAAGCACTGTTTATATTCCATGTTGCTTTTTAATGAAATAAGTAATAACACCTGCAGATGTTTTTGTTCACATAGAATACATTAAATATATATTTTACAACAATCAGCTTAATGTTCATCAAAGCGTCATCCTTGGTGTGAAGTGTAGACAAAATTTCTCATTAAAAGCACATATCTTTTAGGCCCAAAGGTGCTTTAAGTAGCTGTAAGGTTTGAGTGATGATGAGTGCTGACAGCACAACGAAGGGTGAAAAAGAATTAGGCATTATTCACTATGTCACACTTCTGCCGGTTGTTCTTTTAGATTGTAGCTTTTTCAAAGAAACATTAGAAGATCTAAACAGCTTTAATATGTTTAAGGGACATTAACATCATCTAAAATGCTAACAAATCAGATGCAAATGCAGGCATGATATTCAGCTTCCCAGCAGTAAAGCTATAGTGTTGTGATAAAGTATTTGTCTGATTACTTCTGTTTTTGCTGATTTTTCTGATTTAAATGTCTGATTTAAATTAAATTCAGATCATCAAACTTATTTTTTTATATACGATAAAGACAACATAAGTAAACACAAAATATAGCTTTTCAATGGGCATTCCATTTAGTAAAAAATAAATATTTAATCAAAGTTATAACTTCTTATCACTTGTGCCACACCTGGCAGTAACAACTGCAATCAAAAGTTTGCAATAACTTGCGATGAGCTGTGGAGGAATTTTGGCAACTCTACTTTGCAGAAATGTTTTAATTCGGCTACATTGGAGGGTTTTTTGCTCAGTTTAGCTGTAGCGTCTTAATGGGATTCAAGTCTTAAAGGACTTTGAGCCGGCCACTCCAAAACCTGAATTTTGGGGTTTTTTTGAGCCGTTGGACTTGTTGGACTTGCATGTATGCTATGGATCATTGTCCAGCTAATTAACCCGACTAGACTCGAGGTTGCAAACTGTTGGGCAGACATTCTCCTCAAGGAGAGAGAGCACGATGAATGGTTCCATCAATTGTGACACAGCTCCTCCAGAAGCAAAGCAGCTCCAGAGTGTATCTGGTGTCCTTCTGTATCTGCCAGAAAGCAGGGTATTGTGGAGGTATTTATTTCAAAGAGTCCACCCTCAAGTATCTGCCAATGATTCTTCATACTAGTGTAAAAATCACTATATGACAAAATTATGTAGACACCTGACCGTCACTTGTTGGACATCTTATTCTAAAACCATGGGCTATGGAATAATTAGAAGGGGGTTCACATACTTTTAACCATTTCCTAGAGTAAATTCCACTCTGGACAGTTCTGTGGCATCGCTGTAAAAGGCGAGTTAGCGTAATTATAGCAGATGTAATGATAGATATATTTTTAAAAGAATGCTCATTTTGTGATTTGAAATGCTATATTAAAATGCTAGATGTCCCCACAGTGGCCAGGTAGCCAGTGTCTCCTAAACATGAACAATAGCTGATTGAAGGTAGTTCTATCAATGTGCTTTAAGTGGGCAGCAAGTTTCTATTGTTTGTTTGAAACAGGGCCTCAGAATGGTAAGCTCTCTTTAAGTATAATGCACTGGGAATGGATTTGTGTGCTCAGTAGAGATGCTTTCTTTTCCTTGTCTCCTCCTCTGACTGTTCCAGCCAAATGTGTTTTTGAGAACATTAGATTTAGCCTCCATTAATCTGAAAGAAAAGATCAGCCCGGTGAGCTGCTGCATAGCTGCCCATAATCCCATCACTTTCTCACAGTTAAATAATATATTTGCAAGTTTTAGCTTTTGTTTGCTTGCTCGTATTTTTGTTACATATTTCCACTACTGATATATATTGTCAAAGACCAATTATCAATCTCTTACTTTTGATCTATTAGTGCACCTCCCATGAATGCATTGGAGCCTGATGTACAAAACATTAGAAAAAGATCAGTTCAGCTATTGAATTTAGTTTAAAATGCTACCCAGCTCAACTGTATGTTTGTAGCTAATTGAAACTAGTCAAATTGGAAGCAACCTATTTTCAGTCTACTCTAAAAATAAACCTTCAACACACATATAAATGAAAGATTGTCCTTATTAACTGCTACAGTTTTTGATCAGGGTGAATACACTTTTTTCCAGTGTTTTGTTTAGCTTGTCAGACCTCACAATCATTGCTTCAGAAGAACACATTAATAATTGAAAATGAAAACGGTAAAAATGAAAAAACGTTCATTCTCAGCATTAAAGCACAGCTGAGCCTCAGGTGTTACATATGCTTGTCTATAGAATGACTACATACAGATTTGTGACTTGAGTTGTAATTTTAAAGCAACATGTGATTAAATTGGTTAGTCGGTTACGCGCTTTCTCCCGATGCAGTGCAGCATTTTCCGTCATCAGCATTGTTTTACTGGACGCTGACCAACGGGGAATCGCTAGTGACAGTACAGCATTGAGATAGATGTGCTTGCTTACATAACAGCGGGGGGATGGGAGATTTCCGGGAGGGCTTGATTGATCAAACACTTGCATGTTTTGGTTGGGCTGAGTTTTCCATGCAGTGCTGCTGTTATGATGGCCTTTCCTCACGTGGTAGCCACTGAATTCTCCCATCTGCATGACTAGCCTTCCGTCGCTTTACTGGATCTGTATTGATGTTTTTGAAGACTGCACACTGCGTCAGTATGTGTCATCTGCTGCGTGACTTTATCATGTGTTTTTATTGTTTTTCATGTGTTCATTTGCAGTAAACATGTGTGACATGATGGTGCCTCAACAAGGTTTCTTTCTCTGCTTTTGTTATTGTATTCTCTAGTTGTATAATATAAAGAAAACCATCAAATCTACAGTGTGGTTTGCAGTTAAAGAACACTTTCCCTTCCATTCCTTACCCCATCTTTCCCTGCTTCACCCCCCTTCCCCACCCCACCCCACCGTGGTAGCTGGTGGTGTTAACGTCAGCACTGTTGCAGCAGGTGCGCTGTTGGGGTGCCTTTACCGGTTTGTGCATTTTGGCAGTTATTCACTTCACTCTCGTGTTTTCCTCTCTCTACCATGACCAGTCGAAACAGCTCGAGCAGTGTTTGCAGGTTGCACTTTATTTTTCAGTACACACGTGTGATCACTTTAAATGCATGTTGGTGTAATTATATAACAGCATAAATGATGTCTTCGTTTTTCATTAAGAGAATAATCTTGTCTTGTCAGGACAGTCTGAAATTGATGAAAGGCTTATTGAGGTTCTCTTTTCTTAGCAAATAATCCTCTTTTTATTACTCGGTAGACGTGATTCAAAATGTAGCTGTAAAATAAAGTGCTTCCAAGAGGAGTCTCAGTGAATGACAGTTACGTAATACAGTGCTTTGTGGCTCTCTGACAGGTGGTTGTCAATGCTCTTCTTGGGGCCATTCCCTCCATCATGAACGTGCTGCTGGTCTGTCTCATCTTCTGGCTCATCTTCAGCATCATGGGTGTCAATCTATTTGCTGGGAAGTTCTATGAGTGTGTGAACGTAACCTCAGGAGTCCGTTTTAATGAGACAGAAGTCGCGAATAAAACAGAGTGTGAACAATTAGGCAATACCACTGCCCGTTGGAAAAATCTGAAGATCAACTTTGACAATGTTGGAGCAGGATATCTGGCCTTGCTACAAGTGGTAAGGTGTCATTTTATGACTTAGAGACAGCACTTTCAGAAAAATGCCCACTAGCTTTATTTTGGAAACATATTTGAACCATAAAATTATTCTTATATAAGATATATGCATTATTTCTAGTGGTGTTGTAATAGACTAAACATTTCCATTTCATTTATATGTCATATTATAATAGTATTGGGTATGTGCATTAATTGAAGGCATACAAGTCTGAACAGTCAGGTTTTGTTTAAGGTTTGTACCTCAGTGATTGAAAACATAGTACCCTCCTGTCTAATAGTGGAAGAGCTTTTCTCTTTTTGAAGTGAATTTAAAAAAAGAGAGATTTTTTATACAAATTCCAAAAAGCTGGGACATTAGCTAAAATGCAAATAAGGAATGAATATGAAGTCTAAAAAACAGTACTAAGGCAAGAAGGAAGTGGTGATGATGGTGGTGGTGGGGTGTTGCAACAAACTCCAGGGTTGGTTAACTGCAATAAAAACAATTAACAAAATCTGTAACTAACTGAAACATACAACAAAAGTTATAGAGGGAAGTTTTATTCACATCTTCAAAATATCTGCAGTAGCTGCTGTGTTTACGTTAACACTGTGCTTTCCTTTCAGTGAGCTGAATCCCTTCCCTCGCCCTCACTGCTGAACTGCATTACCAAAGCACATGCAGGTTGATTTTGTATGACATGGTTATTCTTATACTACATACAAATTTAGCACCCCCAACTTAAAAACGCTGTCCTGCGGCAGTGTTCTGAAAAGATTGGGACAGGGACAATTTAAGATTGGACACATTGAGAAATGTTCAGAAATAATTGTAAACGGGTGATGCAGTCATGCTCGGGTATAAAAGGGGAATCCATGAAAGGCTTAGCCTTTGAGCAAGCATGGCTGTGTAATCAGAGTATGTGGGTGCTAGACAGGCCTGTCTGAAGTTCAAAACATTCTTCCATTGAAAACATGTCTCATGAAGATCGAAATATGACAACAAACTCCTCAAATAGTTACACAGCTGAATACTTAAATTACAGAAAAAAAATCTGCTTTCAAATCTGGATCAATTAGTATTTTTGTTCCCCAAATGATCAAAAAGACTTGTTGACAGGAAAGGTGATGTAACACAGCAGTAAAAATGTTCTCGTCCCAGCTTTTTAGGAATGTATAGCAGGCGTTACATTTGGAATGAGCATACTAACAAAACAATGACGCTTATAAAGTAAAACATCAAATTTTGTGTTTTAGTGCCATTTTCAATTTCATTCCAGTCACACAGTGTTTACTAGCATTTAAAACACTGTCCCAACATATTTAACAGGAAAAGATTTACATTCCTGTTCAGTTTTATTCATTTTGTATTTTCTTTTTTTCTGTTTCCCCTCAAGGCCACGTTTAAGGGCTGGATGGACATTATGTATGCAGCAGTAGATTCCCGCAATGTAAGTTTGTGCTAGTATCGCTAAATCTCAACATGTGGATGGCGGACGACTTGACAGCTCCAAAGCTTCTGTAATGTTGCCCATGTGCACTTGTTCTGTTTCTATCTGTAGGTGGATGAACAGCCAAAGTATGAAGTAAATCTAGTCATGTACACCTACTTTGTAGGCTTCATCATATTTGGATCCTTTTTCACTTTAAATCTCTTCATCGGTGTCATTATCGACAACTTCAACCAGCAGAAGAAAAAGATAAGTATCTCACTCAGTTTAAGGTTAAATTTAAACACTTTTGCCATCCTGACACCGTCAGATGCTGAAAGAAGCTGCATTGCTGTTTTCTATTTTCTTTATCAGTTCATATTTTTAGTCTTTAACATAAATGTTTGCTTGTAGCTTCTTTAATATTTTAACATGGTATTGTATTGTCATTCTGTTAGCTGTGGTAGAATAAGAGAAAGGTTGGAGGTTTTCCACAGATAAGATTATTTTATTTGCTCCTTTTGAGAGACCAGAGACATATATTTTTGGTATAAAACAAAAACCAAACAAAAATAAAACGGTCTCAGTTACTTTTATTTTCATGTGCAGAAAGCAAGCTTTTGCTCTGGTGTCCAACCCCTTGCGATTCGGGAAAAGAAGCAGTAGTTTTGTGCCTACATATTGTTAGATAGGTTGACGTACTGTTTTAAAGTTTTTTAAATTTAGTACACACTTAAATATAAACATGCCAAAAAGGGTTTTGTGAAATTAATCCATAGAAGAACCACTGCTGTTTTTTTGAAGAACCTTTCAGTGAATGGACATGTGAAGGTTATTTGAGTGTGAAGTTTGAAGTTTTTTTTGTGTTTAAAGAACCTGCACAAATGTAGATACCAGATTTTTCCTCTGATTGCACATCTAAGCCAAGAACCACTCTAAGTTTAGGCATAGAGCTCTTAGATGAGTATGGTGTAATGACAAGTTTTATCGAAAATGTAATTGTTTTGTTTTTCTCTTTTACTTTGGAGGTCAGGACATTTTTATGACAGAGGAACAGAAAAAATATTACAATGCTATGAAGAAGCTGGGCTCAAAGAAACTGCAAAAACCAATTCCTCGGCCAACAGTAAGATACATGTTTGTACATTACTGCACGGTACTACCTTCTCCTCCCTCTTCACTTCTTACCAGTCTAGAAGAAACATTGTTCAGTGTAATTATCAGACTTCAGTATCAGACTTCATCCCATTACTCGCAAAGAATGTCTCCAGCGATGGCCAGCAACACCGGTGTTAACTCTTGTTTTACTTCTATATTACTCACTTAGTTTGTTTGCTGACAAAGGTGGATTTTTGCAGTGAGCGGGCGGTGGTCCTTATAATAGTTGATTCCTAAGAGCTTCATTCCTTGTTGCTTTACTCTTCCTTCCATTGACTACCTATAATTAAATGAACTAAGCAGAAGCAGGACCTTAAACACAAAAAAATGAGGCAGTGCTCTTATACACTTGAAAGTACATGTAGTTGTCAAGAAGCTGTTACTGAGAAAAGAAAATTTGTAACTCAAACAAAGAAACTAAACTCTCTGCAGATTTCTTTGCAAAACTGAAAGCAAGCCTCCCTCACTAAATAATAGTAAAATTGCTGTTATGTAACCAAAAAATGACTGGAAAAAATACCCATAAACCACACAAAATACATCTCAATACTGAACATGCTTCTCACCTTTTTCCTTTATGTTTTACAGAACAAGCTCCAGGGATTAATCTTTGACCTTGTTACAAATCAAGCCTTTGACATCTGCATTATGGTTCTTATATGCCTTAATATGGTCACAATGATGGTGGAGACAGACAATCAGACAGAACATATGAAGTCAACTCTCCAACAGATCAACCTGATCTTTATTGTGCTCTTCACAATGGAATGTGCATTGAAGATGATCTCTCTCCGACAGTACTTCTTCACTGTCGGCTGGAACGTCTTTGACTTTGTAGTGGTCATTCTGTCAATAGTTGGTAAGATCTGGTAACTTTATTTTACAAATGAAAATTATTTTACATTTTGAGGCACAACATGCTATAGTATTTGTAACGTTTTTACCCATTTTAACAGGCGCCTGCGTCACCGATGTCATTGAGTACTTTTTCTCGCCAACGCTGTTGCGCGTTGTTCGGCTCGCTCGGATTGGCAGGATTCTTCGACTTATCAAAGGGGCTAAGGGAATACGGACGCTTCTGTTTGCTTTGATGATGTCCCTTCCAGCTTTGTTCAACATCGGCCTTCTCCTCTTCCTAGTCATGTTCATCTATGCTATCTTTGGCATGTCGAACTTCGCCTACGTCAAGAAGGAAGCTGGCATTGATGACATGTTTAACTTTGAGACATTTGGCAACAGCATGATCTGTTTGTTTCAGATCACCACGTCTGCAGGCTGGGATTCTCTACTGTCACCAATCCTCAACAGCAAAGCACCTGACTGTGACCCTACTGCCGAACACCCTGGCAGCAAAGTTAAGAGCAACTGTGGCAGTCCATCTGTGGGCATCATCTTCTTTGTTAGCTACATCATCATATGCTTCTTGATTGTGGTGAACATGTACATAGCTGTGATCCTTGAAAACTTCAGCGTGGCCACAGAAGAGAGTGCAGAGCCGTTAAGCGAGGATGACTTTGAGATGTTCTATGAGGTGTGGGAGAAATTTGACCCTAAGGCTACACAGTTCATGGAGTTCAAGAAATTGTCTGATTTCGCTGACGCTCTGGACCCTCCTCTGCGTATGCCCAAGCCCAATAAGATCCAGCTGATCAACATGGACCTGCCAATGGTGAGTGGGGAGCGAATCCACTGCCTGGACATCTTGTTTGCTTTCACGAAGCGTGT
The DNA here is from genome assembly GCA_021613375.1 of Megaleporinus macrocephalus. Classification (NCBI taxonomy): domain Eukaryota; kingdom Metazoa; phylum Chordata; class Actinopteri; order Characiformes; family Anostomidae; genus Megaleporinus; species Megaleporinus macrocephalus. The sequence continues at coordinate 20,480,190 of CM038709.1, read as the reverse complement.
CCTCGGGGAAGGCGGTGAGATGGACATCCTTCGCGGGCAGATGGAGGACCGCTTCATGGCCTCCAACCCGTCCAAGGTGTCCTACGAACCCATCACCACAACGCTGCGGCGCAAACACGAGGACATGTCGGCTGTCATCATTCAAAGAGCTTACAGGACACACGTCATGAGACACAGTACGAAACAGGCCTCCAACATGTACAAAGAAACTCCGCAGGAGAACGGGAAGATCTCAAACAAGGACTTAGTGGCCGAAGACAACTTTAGCGACCATTCCACTTCAGTCAAAACTGACACAACTCCCACCACAGTCCCACCACCACCATACGACAGCTTAACACAGCGTGGCAAGGACAAATATGAGAAAGACAAAAGGGAGAAGGAGGTCAAGAGCAAGGATAACAAGTAGCATAATAAATGGACATGAAATGGTGAAACAAAGTGTTTACAGCTTTCGAAGGATCATCTGTCCTCCTGAAGGATGTGCTAAACCCACCAACATTTTCATATGAAGTTTCAAATGAAGGTTAGTGCCTGAAATGTGGCAGTGATTGATGTAGCTGTATAGCAAAGGCTGCACAGTCTATTCTGTTCCTCCAAGAAGGCTGACATGGACCATATGTCACGTGTATTGCTGCATCAAATGTCTTGCATTTTCTTACCATATTATTCGACAACTTAACTATTTTCTAAAAAGGAATGTTGTCAATGACATTGGGCCTCGTTCACCATCCATTCTTAAGAAGACATTTCTTCTTAAACCCCACATATTACAGTTTTCACAAAGATTCTGACATTCAACACAGTTGAATGCAGTTTACAAACACATAATGAATCTGATATGGGCTTTTTCTTAATCTAGAACTAGATTTCAGAAAAAAACATTTATATTGATATTGATGAACTAGGCTCATTGTTTTTAAGACACATTGTTCAGTATGTGCTACTTTACCTCTATTATTTAAAGAAAAAGTGTAAGAGGGAAAAAAAGTAAGAGAATGTATTTTTTGCTGGTCAGTTTAAAAAAACCACTCACCCATGGTCCTCTCTATCAACCAGTATTTCAAAATGGCTTTATGCCTCTCAGGTGCCTCTTAACCCTTCTAGAAAGTCATTAGTATATGAGCCTATTCACGGCCTGTCTCCATCATTAGCAAACAGTACAAACTCCTCACCACACCATTAACGCTTCCTAAACAAACACTGTTAAATGTTACCTCTCTGCATTTTTGGAGAATCTACTGTCCAAGCTTTAATTAACTCTGTACTGTTTTCCTGTGTGCAGTATATAGACGTGTATAAACCCAGGAGTGCTTTTTTAACGCTCTCAGGCAAAAAACATTAAAGTGACTTATTGCTACAGCATCCTGGACTTTGTATTTCCGCCTCCTAAGGCTTCATTATGCAGATTCTCTGGACATACTTTGGGTTTGCTATATACAGTCGTCCTCATACCACACACACTGACCAATCCTCTCTCTATTCATAAATGCAAATGTATTGTGTGGCTATGCATTCTATAACATATTTTTGATTAGGCATTGACAATGTAATATTTTAGGAGGTAAAAACTGTATAATCGAAGAAACATGGTTCAGTTTGATTGGTTACGTTCTCATCATGTCTGTATTGCACTGCTGCAACATGCTGTATACTCACTTTGCTTTTTACAGTTTGTGGGTGTGTATTTTTGTATATGCTCAGCGGAGACACTTTGTTTGGCTGCACGCTTTCGTTCGCTGAATTCCTTTGTCAGCGATGGAAGGGAGTTTGGTGTGTATTTGCAAGAAAACATCTTTGCAAACTGAGCATGCTCCTCATGCATTATCTTATATATTATCTAAGACTGAAACAGTGGAGAGCTTTTGGTTGACCGCTCATTAGGTCTCTGCCAGAGATAAAGTGTCATCAGACAGACTGATGTGGTTCTTGATCTTTGCATTTGTTTACATTTTTGTTATGAAATTTTATCAGGTAACTTTTGATTTTGTTTCTAACCTACTACGTCTCTTGAAAGACCCATTATATTATTCCCACATACAGACTGCTACGATGCTGTTATATGGTATACTGTTCTGTACATGTATTATACCTGTATTGAAAACTTTTGCTGTCAGTGAAATCTACATTTATACAAGATGAATGTTTTGATTACTTAAGCACAGGTAAGAGATGCCATAGGTTACACATGCATTAAGCTTGTAGTCTGTGGCTAAACTGCATGCAAGACATTGCTATGAGTCATCTGATAAAGAAAGCCAAAAGAATAAAGATGTTATGTAACTCATGCATGCGTGTCATATTCTTTTCTTTTATATATTATTTTTTACATGGATACACGTAGTCGATTGTTTGCAGAGCTCGGTCTATGGACTAAATGGAGTTTCCGAATGCAGAGCACGCTTTGAGTTACAGGGAAATGATAACAGGGGTGGAGCTCCCAGGAACTTGAGCTGGAGTTCTAAGCAGGCTTTGGGTGTTTATAACATGTAGTAAGTCAAAAGGACCAAATTTCTGTAATTTAAATGTAAATAAATTGATAATTATTTGTGATTAAGCAATTAAATACTTTATCAGTACATTATCAGTAGTTTGTTTTTAGTTCCCAGTCTTTTTTCCCCTTAAACTGTGTATCTGCTAGTTATTATATGATGGATGACCTGATTAGAGTGTTTACGCATATAATTAAAATGAGAACTAACTAGTATTTAAGTGTTAATCCTATTCATTACATTTACAGATTTATTGTTATTAATGAATTGCTAAAGTGATTACCTTTACTACAAACTGTGTTACAAACATGACTAGATCCAGTGGTAATAAACTCAAGTAACTTGGTATTTGATTAATAAACCAAACAATTCAGGTTTTACTAAAGTGATGGTATCACTCCAAAAATGACCCTTTTGGCACCTTTAAATTTAAAATAATAAGATAATAGTAAGACTGATGTTATCAGTGTGTACAGACTTTATTCTGGTGTTTGTAAAGGCAACTGTCTGTGTATGTCTTTAAAAATGCAGACGAAGTTTTAGGCCTAAGCAGTATGTCCATTTAAATTTCTGAGGTGATTCACTGTGAAGTGTTTATAGGCTGCTCTTAACCTTGAATTAGTATATCGTATATCGTAATAATTAGTATATAGTATATCGTAATAAAAATTATCACTTGGAGAGACACATGAAGTAGAAATTAGTGGTTCACTAATATAAAATTATTTAATTTGTATTATATTATTTTATATTACAGAAAGATTTAGTTGCTTATTAACAAATAATTATCAAATATTTAACATTCATTTGTGACCCTTAATATAAAGTGTTACCAAGTCTTTCAAGGAGAGCCCATGAAAACTGGTGGAAATACCGATTGTGAATTGTTTCTTTGGACTGAAGTGGGAGCATGAACGGAACATTTTCTGTTAGTGGTTTTGCATTCAGTTATTTCAGTTATACCTAATGTGTACAATATATACTCTGATAAATATCTACATTGATTATTTCTGTACACTCTGTAAAGACTTAAAACATTTTATTCTACACTTGTAGTGAAAAAGGGTTCTGTGCACCATTATGATGCATTTAAATGGTTCTTTTCACAAACCACTGGCATACTAATAAACCCTTGAAGAAGCATGTTTTTAACAGTGTATTATTGCAAACTGACACGGTGAGCTTTGAACTAGCATTATTAATAGCAAAAATAATCATTAATAGCAAAAAAGAGAGGATATTTTCTTACTTTCTAGTCCACACGCTACACAAAAATGTACAACAAGCCAGCTCAACATGACTCAAATGCTGTTTGGGCAGGAGAAATTGTTTTATGGGCATAGGCTTCTGTCTCAAGTGACTAACCACACCTAATTAGGAGAGCATTAGTGCCCTGTGCTCTTCCAGTCACCCTTTTTATGACTTTCACCATGCTCATTTCAACTCCACCGCAATCAGCATTAGGCCTTCTACACAGCCGGAAAAGACGGTTTTTAGAGTGTCCATTTCTTCTGTTGCAGCTAATGAGCACTTAAATGCATCAGAGGGTGAGCTGTGTGTGCGTGTGTGTATGTATGTGTGTGTGTGCAGGGCTGTTTGTTGCTTTTAAGCAGCTTTAGGGCCCCCATGCTACAAGTCTGCACACAACTGCCTAACCCTTCATTTATTCAATTTTCACTCAAAACAATCATTCAGTCCAACTAATTCATTTGAATTTGAAAGAAGAGGAGATATATACGATAATAAGATCATCCACTTGCATAAAGAAAAGCCAAAGGAAAGTGAAAAAAACAAGAGAAAAAAGAGAGAAGAGAAAATCTTCACTCTTACTTCAGATATGAAGAAATCCACAGGTGCATCTGTCCATCCATCCACTGTGACAAGAATCTCAACACTATAAGTCTAAAGGATGTATGGCTGTCAAAAAGTTATGAGAAAAGGAAAGGTACTGGATAATGATGTCATATTTCATTGTTCACACCTCTAATACACCTCTAGTAACACTCACTATTTCTTGCCTCATCCTTAGTTACTAGTTAAGAGTCATTTGTCTAAAACCTCTTTACATACTGAGTGTGAAGTTTTAATGCATTTCACCAAGATTGTATTTTGTGTTTTAGTCTTTTATAAACATACATTATCTATTAGATTCCTCAGAAATGGGTGGTTCTAGTCTTACTTAAGTAAATAATTTATTAATGTCTGACAAAAATCCATGGTATGGTATGGTACCATGGAATGCTATTGTTTTAACTAATGCCAATACATTACACAAGAAAGAGTTCTTGATTCCAGTGAATCCAATTCAACAGTAAGCAGTATATGAAAAATTTTAAATGACTGGAATGTCTGGAAAGATTTTTTCTTTATATATTCTTATTTTTCTCAGAGCATTTATTAAGCTCAAAAAACAATAAGTATTCATTCAAATTAATTTTTCTATACAAAACAATGAAGTGAACGGAGGACATATAAGCAGCTGTACTTATGATTATAAAAGCTCCTTAACTGCTGTAGCTTTTCATTTACAGATCAAGGAATCATCACTCTGATTAAATATTGATCAGTCGAGCATGTGTTTGAGTCTGGTCCACAAAGCATAGGCTGTTAGTTGATCAGGAAATACACAAATATAATTGCGAGAAGCTCAGTGGCTGCTATTAGGAGCTATTAACATGCTGCATTGGAAAAAACATTTGATTCATTATTAAGAAGACACTGTGGACTGGCAGATGACTCTGTTTCTAGACAGACATGCAGAAACTGTGTGTGTTTTCTGATATTCAGCTCTGTGCTGCACCAGTCCTCACCACACCCAGCCATTGTCCTAATTTGTTGCATTACTGGTCATTTAGAATGGCCCTATAAATTTCCCCTATTTACAAGCTGCTGTCAGTTGTTTCATTTCAGCTGGTGTAATTGTGTTATGCCTGCATAGTGGACTCGAGCTGACCCTACCAGTGTCCTACCAGTGAAGTAGCTTTAACTAAAAGCACTCTACACAGCAAAGGAGGAGGTTTTAATTCTTTACTGAAAGCTTTACGAAAGAGCTCCATTTTTGGGCTTAATATATTGCTTTAAATGATAGCAGTGTCACAGTTATTGGCCCCTGTAATAGCCACCTGATTGGCCAACACGTAGCCCCTCTACCAGACGACTATTCAAATGAAGAGTGAGGTTGCAGATTCTCTTTTTGCTGTTGCCTGGCAACATGACATCACAGCCAGTCCGCTGGCCACTGGTTGCTGAGAATGGTAATGTGGAACCCCACCCCCCTTTATAATGTCTGTGGATGTCACCAAGTGTAACCTTGTCTAGCACCAAAATTAAACAGCAAACAACCAACAGAAACATTATTACAATATCAGAGCTGTAAATGAAAAAAAGGTGAACACAAAGGTTTGTTCGTTTGATTTGACCAAACTAACTGGAGTTAAATGGAGGTTAAGGGGTATTTTGTGTAAAACCCTATGATTTGAGCTCTCACAAATGTTTACACTGCTGTGAAAGATTAACAGGGACTGAAATCCTTTGTGAGATACCCTATAGGAGAGTAAAATATACTGAAATACAGTACTGTGCAAAAGTTTTAGGTGTTGTGGACATTATTATATTTTAAAAGCTTTTATTTTTTCAGCAAAACACTTTAATTTAAAATATTTAAACAGTATTAATACAGTACATCATGGTCATACATATGTCAGTGTACTTATTCAACCCTTTCCAAGCTTTTCCTTGTGGTAATCCAGTATTATTTGCAGTTATCATCTAATACCTGCTTTGACTACTCAGAACTTCATTAAGCTAAATCAAGATATTGTATTTATGCTTATTTACATCTGTTCTAATTATATATGTTGTTATTACTGGTGAAAATACAATTATTACTAAAATAAAGGGTTTTAAACATTCAGCTTAGGTGCCTAAGACTTTTGCACAGTACTGTATATTATTAAAATATTTAAAACTTGGGCAGAATGTAGAAGTAATTAATATGACAGAGATATTTTGCAATTAAACATGTAATTAGACCATACTAACTTATCATAATAACAATTACATATCATCATATTTCCCGCCCATAATATAATGTACGTTAAATCTAATGCACAAAGGTGTAGTACATTGAAAAGAGGTACTAGAACCTCATAAATGAAAACACGGCCAGCATTTCTGTGTTCCACATACTTAAAGCAAGCCTCTCTGCCAAGCACTGTAAGATGATGCTTTAGGTCATTATAACATCTCTTTTGACCACAAATGCAATAAATATTAATAGTAATAGCCTTAGACTCCACCTTTTAGAAAGGGCTTTATGGAGAGTGACTGCAATAAATACAAAAGACAGGAAGTACATTTCCCACTCATACCACTTGAAAAACTACATGTTACTCAATTGTACAGTATGTGAGTATGTACACACAAAGATAAATGACTTCTCAGTAGCGCTGGGTTGGTGGTGTGGGGGCTGGTGAGTACTGCATGCATTACAGACTGTAAACCACCCTTCTAGAGTGCTCTGTTGGGGTTGCCAGATTGATCACTTAGGATTAATATAGAGATATCACAATGGAGCATATAGCAGGGTCTTTATGCCAAGAGTTTCTCACCACTAGATTTCTACTCAGATTGTTATACGTCTTTTAGGAACTTATACGTTCAAATAAAAAGTTATTGCTTGGATATTGTGCAGTCAGATTAAATCTAAACATAAGCTGGTGCAAATTTATTATTCACAAAGCTTTAACAAAGATTTTTTTGCTGGTCTACTGGCTAATGTAATACCTACAGTATGCTGATTGCAAGTAGCCTAGGCTGTGTCCCACTTCGTACGAAACAATCTTATAACTGCCCAGAAAGCTATTACAGCCCAATGGATGTGTTATAAGTAGCTAGCAGGAACATAGTGCCATGTTCGGCTTTGCCCCATGCTTCGAGCTCAATATCAACCTGATTTACTCTCCCATTGATGAATGCTGCCCAGGCTAATGATTATCTGCCAGTGCATGTATGGAATGGAATCTGACGAGCCGAGCTAAGGTCTCCGCTGGGACAGCAGTTAGGCAGGCCCTGTGTTTAGACTAGGCTCGGGGGCTCCCAGTGCTGGGCTCCCAGCCACCGTGCTGTTCAACGCCGCTCTAGACATCCAGAGCTCTAATTTCACGATCAATGTTGTCAAACTGTTGTGTAATACTGAGACTCTCATTACTGTTGATGAGAATAAGCAACATTTCCATTCCACATAAAAAAACAACATTTTTAGTAATAGTAGTTGGTTTTACGGTTCAAGAAAAAAACTCACCTGATGTAAATAATGCGTAAATAAAATTATTAGACAGAGGCTCCCACTTGGTGTGGCTGTCATTACAATAAAATCAGAGCTTCGGGCATTTGTGCAGTTCAGTCATGTGATCAGGCTTATTCCACCTAAATGGGTTAGAGACATTCCTCACCATATCAGTGGCCCTGCAATGGGCCTGCATTCAAACGAACTTTTATAAAAGAGCAATGCAGATAGACTCAAACTGGACGCTTATTCGTTCTTTATGTATTAATCCTGCATTTATGTTTCAGGGATAAACCATGCAAAATAGGTAGCAATAATGAAACAAGTATGTAAGATACTCCTGAGAGCAAAGATGAAATGACTGAAGACTGAAATGTAAAAGCACATACAGGCCTTAAAGGGTTTAAGACAGGAGTTAGTTTAGACATACAGAGAGATAAATATGTTAGAAAAAAATATGTGGGGACAACCCTTAGTCTGAAGTCTACATGCATAGACTGGAGATGGACACTATGTCTAAAAGTTTCCAGACTCCCTTTCTGATTAGTTATATAATTCAGCTACTTTGCAATGTAATCTGTTCCAACAGTGCCAACATCCTGTGTAAATCTTTTTTAGAAGTACAGAGGCTATGACAGCAAAAAATTGGGGACAAACACCATGTTTTAGGCAACAAGAAACATTTGATGGGCAGGTTTCTGCATATCTTTGGGCAAAAACACAAAATAGGAATTTGATTACCTTTTTTCAGACCAGGCACATCTTTCAGTACCCTGATGAAAAAAAACCCTGGCAAAGAACTGCATGCATTTCATTCATACTAGTCTGGTGCAGATCATGCTGATCACCATTTGACTATCATACTAGCCTTAAAACACCACATATCATCGCTGTCCAAAGAAAAACATGTATCTCCATTTTTGTTGATTTTTATTTTTCTACATCATCTGAACGTACCAACTGCCGTTTACATTGTGTGAAAATTTCATGATCAATAAACTAACTTCTGGTTCCATTGACTTGCATTAAAAGTAAAGACTGTTTGGCCTCTCCTGAAAACTTGCCATTTGAAGATACTTCTTTTTCATTGGACAGCAATTAATGTTTTGGGGGGGATTTTCAGAAGACTTGAACTAGTAATTACATCTTATTTCCTAAATTAGTAGACACATCTGCTGTGAGGCAGTTTGACCAAATAGCCATTGCCTCATACACTTCTAGTTGTTGTTTCTCTAAAAACATGATAAAGCGACATTTTGGGATCATAAATTGTCCCCAGACCTCACAATAGTTAAGCTCCTAAGCTCCCCTCTAGTGACCCCCTGTTGCAGGGCATTCTCTCTTTACACCTCCGCTGGGTAGACAGCCGGCTAAGCTTCTTTATGGAGCCGTGAAGCGGTACAATTAACTAAGGAGTGTGGCGCCATCTTGAGGACTGGGACGGAACAGCCAGGAGGATTTTATTTATTTATTTCATTCACTTCCCTGTTCCCAGACAAAAATGGCGGTGGTTGTTTGGTTACCAAGACGCCGTGCATGATATTCAAGATGGCGAAAACAAGAGTATAGAAAAGTGTTTATGGCGCTTCTTTAAATCATTGTCAGTAAGTGATCGGTTCTGAAAGGGGACGCGCGCGGATATGGCTGACGTCGAGGAGGAGCAGTTAACTCTGGTAAGATTTTCGCCACTTTTTCTCGAGGCAAGCCAATAATAAACTATGTATTGTTTTCTAACTGACTGTCTTCAGAATCTGTGATATTTTGTTAAACTAACAACACATATAACGTGTTCAGAGTCAGGTGTTTCCTAAAACAGACACGTTTTGCTTTCTGCTTTGATCCAACCGCTAGAATAACGGTCAACGCTAGTTTAGCTAGCATAGCTAGGTATGGCTTAGTTAGAATAATAGCTCAGAGTTACCACTTAACCTGTATGTTTATATAAAATTGTACCTTCTGTCTGTCAACGAAACTGAATTCAGCTTCTTATTTGCCAGCTCATTCTTCGCATTTCCCCGTTCCATCTTAAATGGTGCAGAAGTTGCATGTAACTGCTGCATCATTTAAGGTGGAACGGGGAAATTCGAGCAGGCGGTTTGTGAACTGGAAGCCAACTTCAGCCTTGTTTATTGTGTTAATATTTGCAGGCCTTGGTCATTTATTACTGCCAAGAGAAGTATTCCAATCATGTCCTGAATGTTTCAAGTGAAGCCCAACGAAGATTCAGCAATGATCCAATCTTCGTATTCTTCCATGCCTATGGGCTCCTTATGCAAGGTAACAGTCAACACTGCTTAAGAAGATAGAACTGAGCTGCAATTACATGACCTTATGGAAAATAAGGTTCAGTTGGTTCAGATCTTAAAAACGGGGTGAAGACAGTGTTATATAGAAAACTTTAAGTCAAGTCAAGTTTATTTATATAGCGCTTTTTACAACGATGTCTCAAAGCAGCTTTACAGAGTTTTGAAAACAGACAGTTACAACATATATCCACCAGTGAGCAAGCAAGAGGCAACAGTGGCAAGAAAAACTCCCTTAGACTGGAGGAAGAAACCTTGGGAGGAACCAGACTTACAAGGGGAGACCCAGTCTCATCTGGTCAAACAGTATATACAGTTTAATAAACTAAATACCAAAGAAAAGAGTCTCTGTTTGAAATCTGGATAGCAAAGCTTTAGAAGCTGCACAGGTAGAGGCAGTCTCTGACTGAGGCAGTCTCTGACTGAGGCTTTATGTAAAGTGGGCGTGAGCTGAAACAGCCCCATCCTATCTCAATGCGGGTGCATCTGGATGGCACAGTGATGTAACTGAGGGTGTCGCAGTTGACAGTTCGTGGCTGTCCGCTCATGGCAGGGCTGCGATATTGATTAGATTCACTGTCATGATATTTTCCTGATATGTCACTGCCTTACTGTACCAGATGATACCCAAGTTAAGAAACAGATTACTCTTATTTTGTGTAAAGGAACCCTTACACAATGTTGTAAATGTTAATCAGATACAATACATGCACTAATATTTATATAAAATATCTAATTAAAATGGGACTGAAAAGCGGAACAGAACATGGCTATGGAAGACACATTGTCTAGCTCTACATAATGGTTGTATCTGATTACACCTTACAGCAAGTATTGCATGTGGAAGGATCTTTACAACCCCTACCCTTTTATCCTTTAGATCATATTCAGGAGGCCATTCAGGAGCTGGAACAGGTAAAAGACAAGAGAGATGTATCTTTGTGTACACTGATGGCTCTGGTCTATGCCCAAAAGAAAAGACCTCACCCAGGTAGAGTGTAACTCATCGCAATATTACTGTTTTTTACTGTTACATATTTAGAACAGATGCTAAATATGCATTTCTTTGATGCAAGTCAATTAGTCATTCACATAAGAAGTGATGGCTTTTGTTTGGATGTAAATGCCCATGCGCTCTATATTGTATCCTATTGTATTTTAGACAGAGATACCATCCAGGAGCTTGATGCAAAGGTTAAGGAGGATCGCAAAAGCGCCAGCCCAAAAGCTCTGTACCATGCTGGAATGTTCCTGTGGCTCCTAGGCCGCAATGACAAGGCCAGAGAGTATGTGGATAGGATGATCAAGGTTTCCAATGGTTCCACAGAGGTGAGTTTTATACACATTTATACAAAATGTTATTAAATAAATTGAAAGATTTTTACAAATCAGGTGACACAAATTTGATTTGAGGGGTCATAATTGTATTCTCTTTATATAACAATTCAGCTGCAACAAAAATATTGTTTATTAGTGCAGTGGCACTTATAGCCACATTTTGTTAAGGTTAATATATATTTAGATATGAGCATTGAGCATATCGTCACTGTCCATAGAAAAAACATGTATCTCCATTTTTGTAGATTTTTAGTTTTCCACTCCATTTGAATGCAACAGCTATTTTTATAGTGCGTGAAAAGGTCATGATCTATGAACCAATAGAAATGCTCCAAAATAACATGGGAAAAAATCTGGTTCTATTGACTTACATTAAAAGTAAAGACTGTGTTTGGTCTCCCCTGTAAAGTTGCAGTTTTCACTGGACAGTGACGATATGTATTTGCTATACTCAGATCTTAACATATGTTGAGAACGTATATTGAGTGTATATGACTAGAATTAAAGCTGTAGATTTGTTTTGACTTTTTTTAGAAGGTTTTAGAGCTGCACGATATGGCCTTTAAAAAAATCGTAGTTTGTCATGTTGGATTTAGTTTTAGAATGTATTATTTTTTTTGCTGTTTGAAGGCAGACGCTTTGCAGAGCCCAGGTGTCGTTTTACAAAATGTAGCGTTAAACTCTTGTAGGGCTGCATCGTTTGGCTGGACCACAGGTCAATGTTGGCGGCATAATACGACACATTCTCCTTCAGTTCTCTTTGGTTCTTTTGTGATTATTTGGTGTGTGTTTGGAAGCAATCATTTTCAAACACACCTTACCACGAGGACTTGTTTGGTCTGCGTCTGACGCTACAAAACAGAACCAATTTCAGATCACGTACGAAGTTCCTCCTTTCCTGGGGGCAAGTTACGGCTTTCCCCCAATCGCTATCATGTTGTTTTTGTGTTTATGGCAAGCGCGGGGGAAGGGGGAAGGTCACTCTGTACTACGGAAGCCCAAACTAAGAGAAAAATGATTTTCAATAAAATTGATTCATCGCCCAAGTATGCTAGACTTTTTACCTTTGCTAATGTTGGAAATATTGTGTTTCTTTTCAGGGGGTTATATTAAAAGGATGGATAGACTTGACCTCTGGTAAAGATGCCTATGCCAAAAAGTCTGGAAAGTACTTTGATGAAGCCCTGAAAGAGAAAATCAACATTTTTGCTTTAATGGGAAAGGTAATTTTTATGAACACTTACTATGATGTCTGTGACCTTCTATGACTATGAGTGCTAAAAAAATAATAATATGTTCTTTTCTGAACTGTGCTGTATTGGTACTCTTCTGAAGGGCTCAGAATATGGTTCTGGGGATATTTTCTGAAATGTTTCATTCCAGAATGTTGTATATCAGTTTGTAACCATGTTGAGTATTTTGAGCTTTGAAAAGAAGAACAGTTGACGTCCAGTGGAAAACACGAAGGTGTATGTTAAACTTTCTCCCGAAAATTCTTGAAAGTGGTCTGTAGTGTGTTTTGCAGTAAAACCCTCTGGTTATTATTTAACAAATAAAAATGCATATACAAACAGCAAGGCTTTGAAATAGCTTGTTTACAATTCTGAAATTCCTTCTTGAAAAAAAGTCAATTATGGAAAAAAGAAGAGAACAGTAACTGATGCATCTCAGGATAATATCATACAGATTTGTCTGCCACTGCAGTCCAGCATAACTTTCACCACTTGCTTGCTTGCAGGTGCAGTATTATGAGTTCCGTCAGAATTACTCTGGTGCTTTAGAGACAGTTAACCAAGTCATTGTGAGTTACCCATCCTTCATGCCTGCTCTGGTGAAGAAGATGAAGCTTCTGCTGAGCCTGCAGGACTGGGAACAAACTGTGGATGCTGCTCAGAGGTAGAACTTATTTTATCTCTGGTCTGGGGTCATCTGTACTGGCTTTGTATAAACAGCTTTTGTCTCTTTGTTTTGAATTTGGAGAGCCTGGTGCAAACATTCCTGTTTTTTCACCAGACAAACCCGAAAGCACAGAAAAGTCAGTAGGCTGGGCAGAGCAAGTTCTTGTGAGTCTGTCTGTGTTTGAGTGTAAATGAAAATCAAATGTGATGCCACAGATCCGTGCTAAAAGACTGGTGCATTGTTCTCTTTTTCTCTGCCTTTTGGATGAGCGCCAGTGGCATACAGAATCAAAAGGGCCTTTGAGGCTGAGTGCTAAAGCCACATATATCCCATGGTGCACTGCTGAAGGGGGTGTGTGAGAGGAGAAAGACCATTCACACTATGTGAGCTGGTTCAGGATTTGGTAGTGCCACAGCTAACTCCCGCTGGTCTAAGGGCTTTATGCAGAGAATGTGTTTCACTCTCTTTTTGTTTTTCTTACACATGCACACCTTTTTGACTTTGCCCTGCTCTTGAGGATTATTTTCTAAAGGAAGCCTTCATGACCAGTTCCAGTTCCACTCTTAGATTGCATCATATATAGATTTGAAAATTGTATTCTTTCATGCACTTAATTATACAAGTAACAGCTACTTGAAGGTCCAGTAGAATGCTTTTATTCTGAAATTGAAATTGTTCTCTGATGTCTACGTAGAAGGTATGAGAGTTTGGACAGAGAGAAAAAAGAGCTCTGCTCAAACACTGGCTCACACAGACGCAATGTGTCGAAATAGACTTGTTTGATCTATAGGCAAGAAAGTAGTATGAACCATCGTGTAAACAAACTACATTATCATAATATTTATTCAGCTATGCTAATGTTACATACGTAAGTTGTTATACTAGCTACTTGCTTTCAATCTCAACATCAGCGCAAAGTAAATTAAAGTTTTTATTTACTATAAAACTTTTAGTTTAAGATGATCTGGCTTCAGCTGTCAGTGAGTGGATAAATTACAGAATATGGCTGCTATAGGTTGTGGTTGTGATTCTTATTATGTTGGAACTGCTTGTCTCATCATTTTGTTCTAAGGCTGAGTGAAGCCTTCTCAAGGTTTTAGAAACTATCCCGACTAAAATGTACCGAGCAAACCAACAACTTTGAATTGAAGTTGTTGGGGATTTTGTTAAAGATTTGGGTGCTGTAGTTGGCATCCTGTTCATCAGCTTTTTTTTTTTTAGCTTTCCATCTTAAATAATGGTTTAATTACATTCTGATACCTGTACAAACTGTTACGTACAAGGTGGAATGGAATATTCAGTTAAGAGTTTGATGTAAAGACCAATTTTATCCTCCTTTAAAAAGGAACATCAGCCATGTCCGTTGACAGTTCAGAACTTTGCTGGTACTTTGTTGTCGTATGTAAATTTTGGGGGTGTAAATATTAATCAAAAGTATCAATACTAATACCAAATGTAAGTGTCATTCAAGACAAGAGTCAAGACTAATACATTTTACATGTATTACAGTTTAGGATTTTGGAATCAGCCTATATTACCGCCATCTTTTGCAAATGTAGGATTTGTAGTTAAAGGAGTAGATAATAGTGTTTAAAGTTCCCGTTATGTCAGTTTTATGTACCAAACTCTCTTTATTCATCTATGCCAATGTAAATACAGATTTTTGTTTTATTACCTTTAACACAAACATTAAAAACAGTTGCTATCAGCAAGTTTCACGTAAATATACAATACTGTATGTGTAATAAATATTTTATTTATTTAATTTCCAGTCAAAGTGGTCTTTAAGTGCAAGTTATTGATTTTGCAGTATCATGAAAAAACTCAACAGAAAAAGGCTTTAACAACTTGCGTGTTTACCCTTTGCCTTTATTAAGGCATCTGTTCTATTAAGAAGACTTCCTTTTAAATCCACAGGCATTATTTTTCCACACCTCCAAACATGTGCATCTTTCTCAGAGCTCAAGCAGCTGTAGGGAAGAAAGATCTAAGGTTTTGCATGTTTTTAAGAGTCTCATTCTCCTTAATTTAAGAATTTGTTGATCTCCAGTTTTGCAAAATAAATTTTAATCATTGAATAATTAATTGATGGTGGTACAATCTCAACACCCTTTTATCTAAATAGTTAGAATTCTGCACAAGTAAATGGACGATCAGGGTTTAGAACCTGATTCCTTTGCCGGAGGATCTAAATAATCAAAATAGAAACCCTGGGTTTTTTTTTTGTTATTTTTCATTTTACTCTTTCCTTCCGCATACAAGTGGATTATCTCCATAGTAGTATCTTCTGAAAATGTACTTTAGACTGGAAATAAACAAAGTTCTGTAGTTACAAGAATTTTTAATTTAGAGGCTTGAATGTATAAGGACTGTGACATTTTCAGCTGAATCAGGGTCAGACTATTTCAGATTTTACAGCTAAACAGTGGTCTTCTATGGTGAATATACTATGCATGTTTTGAGTTCTGTTTTCCATTTAGCATTCTTTGTGTCTTTGACTTCAGGCTTCTTCAAAAAGACAAAAACAATCTGGAGGCTCTAAGAATGCTGGCACTGCATTCTCTCTGCAGAGAGGGAGACATTGGGGAGGTCTGACACTTCTACCTAAAACAATGCCAGATAGGATTAGTCAAAATGATGCTAAATTGTCAAGTTATGCTTTATTGCTAACCTTTTATCTGTTCGTTTACAGTCAGTGAAGCAGCTGATGAACCTTATCAGCAAAGTGGACACCCAAGAGCCCAACAACTCTGATCTCCTCTATAGAATGTCCTTAGCTTTCACTCGAGTGGTAAGATTGAAATATATTATTAAATAATGTAAAAATATATTGACTAAAGTACATTAGTGGAAGTCTTTTATCAGAATATATCGGTTTCTACTTAAGAGTCAGAATTTTAAAAGGAATCCTGACTGGTAAGACTTTTATGTCTTAAAACAGTGTACATGTTTTAAGGCTTACAATGTAATTAAAATTTACATTGAAACTAAATGTTTTGTTTATAGAAATCAGAAATAGCAATATACAGCATATTTAAACGGTATTGGATATGTACAGCACATCAGGCCATATATGTCTTAACAGTCAGGGTTTTCTCTAACACCAGATTCCATTTACTTTCCCTGAGGATCTAAATGATCAAAATAAAGTGTGTCAAGGTAAAGCTTGTAAAATGTCTGCCTTATGGGCCATTTTCCCAGATGTAGATTAAGCCTAAGTTTGGCTGAATATTATATTTAATGGTGACACCGTTGGCATTGCAGTTTAGTGGTTTGATCCATGTCCAAGAAACCACCCCTGTGTGCTGTATGTTCTAATAGGAGTATTACAGTACCATAATGAAAGCCGCCTTGCTGAAAATGCTGCCTTGTCCCTAGTGTGGTAGAGCAGAAAAGGTGCTGCAGCACACTCATACGATGGTGGATCGGTCATTCTCCCTGGTGTTAAGTGATGCAGAGCTGGCAACTGAGTTGGGCTACCAGTTGGTCCTGCAGGGAAGGACCAAAGAGGCCATGAAGTGGTACCAAACAGCCATGAGTTTGGACGAGAGCAGCGTCTCTGCTCTGATAGGTAGGACTTCACTGTTATAGCTTCATAAAACAGGGAGAAAGAAGGCACTGGAGTATCAGGAAAGGTGGAAGAATTGACAAGGTATTTTCTAGCTCCAGATAGAAAGGACTTCCTCCCAAAATTACAAATGAATAGCATTAATTATGAGAGAGTCTTAAGTTCTGAGATTTGGTATGAAAAAAAGAGTCAAAAAGACATACATTGATGCACAGCAAAACTGCATATGTTAAGATATATGGTCCATTTATGCCTGCTGTTGTTTGCAAGTGGGTGTTTCTTTCCAAAAAACCTTTTCAGACCTACATTTAGGCCTTTCTAACTGTGCCTAACATTGTTTTACATGACCATGTTTTCATTTTTGACAGTAAATGAAGTATAATATATCCAGATTCACCACAACCTAATACAATTTGTCAGTCAGTAAATACTCTTGTACCCTGTTAGGAAATATATTTTTGTGTAAATGTGTGAACTCTATCTGAACTAATCCACAAATGACAAATTCACGTGGCTATAAAGACTTCTGTTTCCTGCAGGTATTATACGCTGCCAGCTGAGTGAGGGGCATCTGGAAGATGCTGAGCAACAGCTTGAATTCCTCACAGAGATTCAGCAGTCTATCGGCAAATCAGCGGTAAGACAGCAAAGATAGTCTTTACCAAGCAAACTCATGTTTGAGTTTGCGTGGTAAACCACAAGCCTGGAACCAGGCTTGTTACTCACTCACTCACTCACTCACTCACATTAAACAATATTGTACACAATGGGTAGCTACTGGTAGTGTAAAAACCTTGTGTTAGCTGAAATGAAACTGTTAAGCATTGTGGATAAATGAGAAATGTGTGCTTTATAGACTTTAGACATTCACAGTCTTTATAGGCTACAAAAGCAAAAAAGCCATCTACATTTTATTCAGAACAGCACACTTTGTGTCCTTGCTATTGACTTACAAAAAAATTATTTGGTTCTTTGTAAAATCTTGCATTGTTGAGTTTCTTCATGTGTTAGTCATTTCTTTTCCTTCATCTTTTGGGTTATGCTGAATCATACAAGTGCAGTGGTGCATTTTGTTGTATTGCACAGTCCTCTGCAAATCATCCAGACACAGTGGTAATTCTCTGACGCAGGCACTTGTGTTTTATTTAGATGGAGTCATCTGCAATGCGTAGTGTCTACCGCTTGCACATGTGAGGCTCCCCTTAGTGACATCAGTCAGACACAGTATGTGCTCAGCTGGACTGCTGAACTGAGCACACGGTGTAATTGAAGTCTCTCATTACTAGATAAGCAAGTGGTCATGATGTAGGGCAGTAATCTTATTTGTGATTTGTGCTGTTGTGTGTGTTAAAACCTTCTATTTCGGTGGTCAGTGTAATAACAGAATACACAGTATAATTAAAAATTATGTACAGGACAACTTTATCTATACTTGTGTTTTATAACCTTATCTACCATTTTATATTTTACAGTCCTAATAAGATATTATGTGTGTGTCTGTGTGTCTATGTGTGTGTTAGGAGCTGCTGTTTTTGCGGGCAGTGTTGGCCATTAAGAAACGGAGGTCTCAGGATGAAGTGACCAACCTTCTTAATGACACAGTGGACACACACTTCTCCACTCTTCAGGGTCTGCCGCTAAGTGTAGAATACTATGAGAAACTCAATCCTGACTTTCTGCTGGAGATTGCCAAAGAGTATCTGGCTCTCTGCCCTGCGAAGGTTTTTGTATTTTCAAAGCATATGTGTTTGCTACAACTGCTTTTTTATTCTACATGCTGACCATTTTGTTATGGACGTAGCCAACACAGATGAGTGTGTATACTTTTCTTGTACAATAAGCCACTTAATAGCAGCTTTTGTAATAGGTATCACTGTAAACGATTATTCAAGGGAGCAGACTTGAGATTTTTTTTGCTATTCCACTGGTGGCTTGTTCATCACAGGTGCCCTTTTGTTTTTATATGATAGTAAGTGTGTCTGTAGAACTATGATTCCTAAAACTATAGTGGGCAGGGGCTTCAAAAGTAATAAATAATTTTAAACAACATTTTATTAAATTTTAACAACATTTTATTAACAGCTTGACAATTTGTTTCAAAATTAGGGTCTTAGGGTATATATGACAGATAGATAAATATGTACATATGTGTGCATATATTAGGCCAAGACTTTATTTCCAAAATAGGTAACACAATGTCTTTGGCTTCTACAGTTGAGAACATTTATTGTAGATGCTAAGAAGGAGTGCTTCAGTCTGGCTCTGGGGAATGTGCCCACAGCAGCAATGGGAATTTATCATAGAGAGGATGGGAGGGACTACAAATAGTATCCTTCACAATGTCTGTCTGTCAAAGATGTTCGAAAATGATACCCACTGCTCAAAAATAATTTTACTGACAATGTTAATGAATCCGAGCAACTAAGTTGCTGTACCAAACTGTAGGACCACATGTTAAAACAGCTGTATTAAAAGCTCTATAAAATAAAGTCATTATTAATTTGTTTATTTATTTTGTTGACCTTTTAGTACATTTAGTGTGTGTTAACTTTTATAGGCTGGCTCAAGCTTATTACCACCACAGTAAACTCTAAAAATCTAAAAACATTTCTCTAGAAAAGTGCATTTCATTTTAAACCACTGTGGGCCCACGTCCCAAAAGGCACCTGTGTTGTTCAGTGTGATGCCTGCTCTACCATTTAAGAATCACATTTCTGCTAAGATGCTTTTAGAAAGCCCAACCCTGAGTAAATTTATTTACAACTTAAAGACCAAATTATATCATCATTTGTTTGCTATAATTCTCATTTAAACATCCTTTTAATGAATAGATCTCCTCAGCATGTGCCTCAATAAGAAACACAAGGAAAGTTTTACCTTTAACCTGGTCATTGCCACAAAGGTGCTTAAATTAGCGCCCTGTAATCTTTAATTTGGCATTTTATTTAAAGTGGACATTTATGTGTCATTTTTCTTTTCAGTGTGTGTAAAGCTTAAACTGGGCAAAAAAATACTCAGTAGGTGGTCCTCAGGCTCCAGTGTGACTTAACAGCAAACAATTTTTTTTCACCAGATAGAGTTTTAAGTTTCTACTCACTGAACTATGTTTGCCAGATATAAATATATATTTTTCAGTGAACTACTCTGTTAACCTAACCCTGAACTGATGTGCGTTGGCATACTCATTAACATCTATGCCTGGAATCTGGTGGCATGTTTTTACGTATTTGTCTGTTACAGCAGGGACCTGATAATCTTGTTCTTCACCCCTTAGCCGCCAGCTCAAGGTCAGGCCCCTGCACCTCAGCTGCAGCACTGCGCGTCTGTGCTGGACACAGTGGTCAAGATCGTTCCTGGACTTCTCCATGCAGTGTTTCTTATGGCAAAAGTCAGGTTCTTGTCAGGTGATCATCTTTCATATTGCCGGAATGTTTCCACAGCCACCAACAGACCACAGATCTTCCCAAAATTATTTATTGGGCCCATTCATGTTTGTTTTTTTAGGTGATATAGAGGCTGCTCAAAGCAGTCTGCAGCACTGTTTGGATCAGAAGCCGTCCTTTGCTGATGCACACCTCCTCATGGCCCAGATCCATCTTCTGCAGGGCAATTTTAAACTGTCCTCCCAGTCTCTGGAGCTCTGTCTTAGCCACAACTTTGAGGTAAGAACTTCTTTAAGTGCATTCTTGCACAGTAGAACATGTAACATGCAAAATAAGCTGCATGTGTTTCACACCAAATCTGTATATGTATATATAAAAATATGCATGTAATATATATATGTATGTGTGTGTGTGTGTGTGTGTGTGTGTGTGTGTGTGTGTGTGTGTGTGTGTGTGTGTGTTAAACTTATTGATAATTTAGCTATAAGTTTCCACCTGGAGAACTCACAAGACTTCTCTCTGCTGGTTCTTTCTCTGTTGATCAGGTGAGGGAGCACCCTCTGTATCACCTAATTAAAGCACAGGCTCAGAGAAAGATGGGAGAGCTGCAGGAAGCCATTCAGACACTGCAGTTGGCCATGAGTCTGCCAGGCATGAAGAGAGCTAGCTCTGCTGCCAAAAGCAAGGCCAAGAGAGTGGAGCTCAGTGTGGCAGACTGTGTATCTGTGTATCTGGAGCTGGCTGAGGCGCTCTGGCTCAATGGAGAACAGGTAACATTTGCCAACATAACACAGAAACTTAAGGTCAATGGGATTTTGTAAATAAATCTCTATGAATTTTATGTGTAATATTGAGCATTTTGAGACTTCTTACAGTATAAGCGGGGTCCTTCCTTATTGAGTGTTCTACACAAGTATGTTCTCCAAATTAAAATGTTTTATTAACAGAATGCTTCTTTTGGGAATTGCAGCATGAGGCAGCTAAAGTGATGCAGGACGCTATAAATGAGTTTACGGGCTCTCCTGAGGAGCTTCGCGTCACCATCGCTAATGCAGACCTTGCGCTGTTGCGGGGAGACACAGAGCTTGCACTGAGCATGCTCAGAAACATCACACAAGATCAGCCCTACTATGTGCAAGCCAAAGAGAAAATGGCAGACATCTATCTAAACCACCGTAAGGAGAAACGCCTTTATGTAAGCTGCTACAGGTACGGAGAACACTATCAGTAGTAACTAATACTTGTAATACTTAATTTCAATCTATTGTCATGATGCACACATGACATCATGTAACACAATGTCAACAAGTTTTTCAGCAACGCCATTTTCCTGCGATGCAGGTCAAGGTTTTTATGCAAATATTTAGACGTATTTAATTCTTGATTCACTAAACTCTGGTTTTACAGGATTACAAAGGAATTACCCCTTTTACATAGACCCTATAGTGATGTATACACTGACATCTTTAATAGAAAGGTTTTAAAAGGCCTTTGGTTAAAGTAAAGCATAAGGTGTATCAAAAAGCAGCAATAGTAATACTGTCAGAGTTGCTATTTCACAGTGCTACTTTAGCTTGCAGTAGTTAGAGGCAGACATTTCGTTTCTAAAAAAATGTGATATTTCTTTGGAACTCAGACTGTTAATCAGTTTCTTTTAAATATTGTAAACATTTGTTAAGTCAGAGTGACTGAGAAATTACTAAAATCTGTCAGATGTTCTTTTTTTCAAAATGGTGGTTTATCAAAAAAAAAAATCAAGATTGGTTTGGCTTTGCTAGATTTCTTTTAAAATAGAAACACTTAGAATTTACACTATTCTTCCATTAATGTTTCTATATATGTAACAAGGTAGTGTGATGTTTTCAGGATTTCTTTTCCTCCTGATATTCAATATATACACGTGGTTGGCTGAACTAGATGCATGGCATATATGTTTCTATAATTAAGAAAATAGAATTGGCTCCCATTCATGATGAAAGAGTGGTAAATAGAATATAGTGCATGCCCACTTGTGTTGTGAATCTATATGTAGTGCACTGCGTGTCTTGTTCAGTTGTCAACACTGAAAAAATTATAATAACACAAAGAAGCATAAATGAAAAGCTCTTGAATCCATACATAACATGTATACATGCATAGATATGAGAAACATGATTTTATTTTCACACTATATGGCTAAATGTACTTCTGTTTTTTTATCAGGGACTTGGTGGAGAAGATGCCCAGCTCACATACATACCTCCTATTAGGAGATGCCTACATGAACATCCAAGAGGTCAGTATTAAGTCACTCCTACCAGTCCTAGCACTGTCTGTACTTATTTGCCAGCTTGACCCAGTCCCAACTTTTTACTTAACCTGACTCTTAATTTTCTAAAATGACCAGACCAGAAAAAAACACCTGAATTCTCATCTGATATTGATGGTGTCTGCAGCTAAGGCAACCCATTTGATCAGTATTATTAGGTTATTCACAAAATCCACTTTTCATTAGTTTTATAACATATACTTCAACACACACTTAATTTGAAAGATAAACATATAGTTTTACTTTTGTCATATATTCAATGGAGAGGAAACCATGTCCTTTTATTGTGACATAAAAGGATATGCTTATAAAATGTTTGCCCTGTAATTTCTGTACAAATATACACTGAAGTAAACACAGTTTTGTGTTATGTTCCTTCAGATTAAGTTAGGAACACCTAATCTATTTTTATATATATGATTATCTGTACACCCACTAATTACTTCATTAGGTAAATTTTTTTGGGTCTACAATCATTCACCAATGGTCAGGTATTATTTGGGTGGGAGATCCAAGATCTGCACTGTAGTGACATGGATGTAGTGGTGGCGTGTTAGTGTCTGTTGCGCTGGTACAAGTGGATTAGACACAGCGCTACTGTTGGAGTTTTTGTTATAGTATGATATGATAAAATAGACAATGAGTGTAAATACAAGGTATATATGTGCAAAGGTACACCTTGTGTGTATATATATAATTGTGTGGTGTGCTTGCATGCTTTCAGCCTGAGTTGGCCATCGAGGTGTATGAGCAGGCTTTAAAGAAAAACCCTAAAGATGGTGCTGTGGCTAGCAAGATTGGAAAAGCTCTTGTCAAGACCCACAACTATGTTAAGGTAAGCAAAGAGGAGAAACATTCCCAGCATTCTGTTCACCAAAACATCCTCCCCTGGAGTGTGTACACAAACTGAGTTCTTCAGCAACAAACTTAAGATGTTGCCCCTCCTCTTTTGCGTCTTTGTTTGCGTTTTTCAAATAATGACAAGCACATCCATGGCCTGCACTTATCAGGCAGAATGAGTGTATTTGTTTTGTATTAGCTATCAGCTTGTCTCTTGTAAGCTAAAAGCAAAACCTGATCTTAGATCAGTGCGCTCTCAGAGAAATGCAGTAAGTTTATACTCATAACATAACATAGACTAAACTCAACATGACGTCAAGCAACTTTATGTGTGAACAGCTTGACCCAGTATCAGTATTTATAGAACAAGGTAGCAGAAAAATGGACTGTCATGATCTGAAAATGTAAAATGGAGACAAGTTACAAGATTAACAGCTTAAAAACCACCACCACATTCACCAAATGTGCTCACAATTTCAGAAATTGAAATAAATAATTGTTTGGTATATTAACGGTATATTGTTTGGTTTATTTTACAGGCCATAAACTACTATGAAGCGGCTCTGAAAAGCGGCCAGCAGAACTTCCTGCGCTATGACCTAGCCGAACTGCTTATGAAACTAAGACAGTATGAACGCTGTGAAAGAGTTCTGCATGAGGCTCTCACACATGACCCCGGTAAGAATTTCTCAAAAGTTTAGATCAGTGTTTTATCAATATTTCTCAACGTTTTTTCATATAATAATAATAATAATGACTTGTGAAGATTTATTATGAAGATCTTAAACTAGATCATAAACTAGAAATCACAATGTATATTTGTAGATGTTTACTGTATAATCCAAGAATTTTTAGGTATTTTAAAGTTTTAGCTATTTACAGTACAGGGACAATCTATATCTTATTTTTTATATTAATTTTATTTTTGATGCTGTGCAGCTTTATCTGCTATTTTATTTACAGTTCTATTAATAATTCTGGACACATCTTAAATAACTTTCAAAGCTTCCTGGCTCACTGTTGATTCCCATATTTTATCACAAAACATAAAACACTTATCAGTTGTTGAAAGTGAGACAATTTAATGTTTCATAAAAAGTATTAAATTATAATTTAGATCTTGACGCCAGCAATGCATCTCAAAAAAACTTTGTGTAGCTATTGTGTAGCATCCCCTCTTTTTTAACATTGTCTGGGAAGTGAGGGGACCAATTGCTGGAGTTTTGGGAGAGAATTCTTGTGTGATGTAGGATTCTAGCTGCTCAATGGTCCTGAGTGTTATTTGTCAGAGTTTTTTCATTTCATGATGTTAGTTGCAAATTGCTTGTTGAGCTTTTTTTTTCTAGGTATCGCTTACAGTCGTGGCCAAAAGTTTTAAGAATGGCACAAATTTGGGTTTTCACAAAGTTTGCTGCCTCAGTTCTTATGGTGGCAATTTGTATTAACTGTAGATCATGAAGAGTGATCAGATAAAAGTCACACCCTGCCATGAAAAATGACCTTATCACAAACATTACTGCATTCCAGCCACTGCATTTCAGCCCTACAGAATGGCCTGAAAACATCATTTCAAAGGTTAATGAGGACAAGACAGCCGATATTACTAAATTCTTCCTCTGTTAACCATGGATTCCTCTAAGGAAACATGTGCCGTCATCATTGCATTGCATTAAAACGGTTTTACAGGCTTGCAAGACAGCAACCCAATCGAGCATTTATCAAATCATCAAGAACTTCAAGGTGAGTGATAAATTTTCAGTGGAGAAGGCTTCAGGGTGCCCAAGAAAGTCAAGCAAGTGTCAGGACTGTCTTGCTTAGGAATAGCAGAGGGCAGGTGTGAGTGTATCTGAACGCACAGTGAGACAGAGGCTTTTAGAGCATGCCTTGGTATCAAGAGGGGCAGCAACTTCTCTCTAAGAAAAACAAAACGGACAGACTGACATTCTGCAGGAGGTATAGGGATTGCACTGCCAAGTACTGGGTAAAGTTATTTTCTCTAATGAAGCCCCCTTCAGACTGTTTGGGACATCTGGGAAAATGACAGTCCGGAGAAGAAAAGGTGAGTGCTATTATGAGTCCTGTGTTATGCCAACAGTGAAGCATCCTGAGACCATTCATGTGTGGGATTGCTTCTCATCCAGGAGAGTGGGTTTGCTCAAAATTTTGTCTAAGGACACTGCCATGCATAGGGAATGGTATCTAAACATCCTCAAAGAACAACTTCTCCCAACGATCCAGGAGCAATTTGGAGATGAACAATGCTTTTTCCAGCATGATGGAGCACCATGTCACAAGGCAAAAGTGATAACCAAGTGGCTCAGTGAACAAAACATTGAAATTATGGGTCCATGGCCAGGAAACGTCCCAGATCTCAATCATATTGAGAACCTGTGGCCAATACTCAAAAAGAGGGTGGACAAACAAAAACCCAGAAACTTTGATCAAATCACTGATTAGGCAAGAATGGGTTGCCATTATTCAAAATTTTGCCCAGAAGCTGATATCCAGCATGCTGAAGCGAATTGCAGAAGTCTTAAAGATGAAGGGTCAACCCTGTAGATTTTAAGTCTTTGCTGGATGTAACTGGATGTATTTGTCAATAAAAAAGTTAAAACACATATAGAATGCTTATAATTGTACATTGTTGTACCATACAAACATCTGACAATGGTTCTAAAAAAGGCAGCAAACTTTGTGAAAACCAAAAATTGACTATGACTAAACTTTTCCAGATTTTGTTGCCACTGTCGGAACTTTTAAGATGCGTTGCTGCCATCAAGTTCTAAATGAGCTAATATTTTTCATGAAATGTTAAAATTACTTTCAGTATCTGATATTTGTTTTGTGTTATGGTTTAAATAAAATGTGGGTCAGTGAGAATTGCAAATCACTGCATTCTGTTTTCTATTTACATTTAGTTACATTTTACTCAGCGCCACAACCTAGGTAGTACCTTTATCTAAAATCTAAATAGGTTTTATATTATTAATATTATTATTCTTATTTATATTATTAGTGATTCCAACTTTCAACAGTACTTTACTTGGCTCACTAAGGCACAATAACTTTGCATGCAACATTTAGTATAGTATTTTAATTAATGTTTTTTCAGTACCTCACTCTCATAAGTGGATTTTTATATACCTGTTTCATTGTAGTTACTTAATAACTCACAGAAGTTGCTGAACAATTAATAATACCTATTAATTAAGTAATAAGTCTAAAATTCTATTTTTGTCTTAAATCAGTTTCCCAACTACTGATTTCTTCCACCACTGACATTAATGCGCTTTTTGGGTTTTTCAGTGAATGAACTGCCATTGCTAACTGAAGACTGCCGTTATCTTGTACTGCTAGCCAAGATTCAAAGCAAAGTCAATAAAAATGATGAGGCTTTGCTTTCCTTGCATCGTGTAAGTCTCTTGATTGTTTTGAAAGCATAAATTCATCTCATTAGTCTGTATTTGCTTGGCTGGTGTAATAGCCCACATTAATTAGTGCCCCTATTG
Source organism: Megaleporinus macrocephalus (assembly GCA_021613375.1). NCBI lineage: Eukaryota > Metazoa > Chordata > Actinopteri > Characiformes > Anostomidae > Megaleporinus > Megaleporinus macrocephalus. Next base: position 20,453,263 of record CM038709.1, on the reverse strand, counting down.
GCAGACGTACACATTTGTAAAACCACAAATCAACGTAAAAATCAAATTCAGCCAATTGTATGATACCTTGTACTTACTGTTTACATATTTTCTGAATTACTGCCTGTGTATTTTGTAAAGTGCCAGTCAGTGGCTGGTCAAAACGTTTACACCTATGTGTGTTTGCTCAGGCACGGGATGTACAGGCGAAGGTGCTTAAGCGTGTTCAGTTGGAGCAGCCTGATGTTGTGCCTATGCAGAAGCAGCTCGCTGCAGAGATCTGTGCCGAAATTGCCAAACACTGCAGCAACCAGCGTGGCTACGAGAGAGCTGTCAAGTTCTACAAAGAAGCGCTTGTGTACTGCGAGAGTGACAGCAAGGTCAGCGCATCTGAATCAGTGTGTGCAGTGTGCTATTCTCTCTGCAGCTGTGTTGCAGGAGCTCCACAACACTCTTTTAGTATTTCCTGTCGGTCTGATGGGATGTTTGTGGAAAATTAAAAAATGTCAGTGTAGACAAACCCTTCTGGAATAAACAGTTTTTAAAAACATTTAAATCTTCACACTTTCTAATCTGTTTAATGATTAATTAAATTGTGAAAGCTCACTGTAAAGATTTTTATTTTTTCTTTTGTAAAATAATTTTTGTGTGTGGCTATAATGAAGAATTTCATTGTGCTCTGCTAAATGTTTCTCTATCTCTTTATCTAATAACGTGTCTATTTTAATAAACCAGGTGATGCTGGAGTTAGCTCAGCTGTATCTAACTCTGGATGATGTAGAGGCCTGTCAGCAGCAGTGCAGCGTCATCCTGAAGAATGACCAAGTCAATGAATCAGCAACACTGGTTAGTCTCTATTTAGTACCATTCCTGTCAAACTTGTGTGCTTGTGAATAAATGTTTACCCCTCAAGGTCTCTGTGTCTATAGATGATGGCTGACCTGATGTTCAGGAAACAAGACTACGAGCAGGCTGTCTTCCACTTTCAGCAACTGCTGGAGAGGAAACCAGGTGTGACAGCCTTCATCTTCCATTCCAAAAGCCATCCGCTAACCTTTCATCTCCTCCACTCGGTGCCTCATCAGAACTACCCTAATCAGGGAGCGCTTGAACTTAAATACAGAGTTCTGTGTAGGCCTGCTGTGGGTTAGCGTTAATGTCTTTCCCATGTCTTCTATCTCAGACAACTACCCAACTCTGTCCAGACTGATTGACCTGCTGCGCAGAGCTGGCAAACTAGAGGAGGTTCCCAGGTTTCTGGAGATGGCTGAAAAACACTCGCCCAGGGCCAAGTTTGAGCCTGGATATAACTACTGCAGAGGCCTTTACCTGTGGTAAGAATATCAAGCTGAAGTTTTTTTTTTTTTTTTTTTTGAAAAGTTTACACACAGCATTAATATATTGTGGATTTATATTGTTCTTTAATGTTTATTACTTTACATTACTATTACTTTACTGTGCAAAAATTATAAATGACCCTTCATTTCGATTATGTCTAGTGAAACAGCCTTAAATGCAAGTTGCTCATTTTTCAGTATTAGCAGATGTGTATATTTAACAAAACATGTTTCACAGAAGCCTTATTGACATTTTTAGTATTTAGTGAGTTTTCTCTTTTTCTTTTTGGACTCTTCTGTTTTTTAAAGAAAGGTAAAGTTAAACCTACAAAGTTAAGTCTTAGAAGTTGTATTTTTTGCTTCTCACGATTAATGTAAATCCCAAAGACTTTCAATGCTGTTGAGGTCTGAAATCTAAGTGGCTCCTTTGTTTGATTTGCAAATATTCTTCTTTTGAATCTGCCTTTTCTCTGTAACAGCTTCTTGATAGCCACGTCCTTTTAGACCTGTAGCGGTGGCTTGTCTTACTAAAAGGATGCACAGGAATGTTAGTGGATTTTTTTTTTTATTTGAAGCAGAAGTGGAGCTTAAAGACTTTTAAGTACGGTTTATCTAAAGGTAACAGTTTTGGTGGTCTAGTAGGTCTTATGCATTCCATTTACTTTTCTTTTTCCATCTTTTAATCATTCTTAACAATATTTTTAAAGAAAGAATAATGAAATGAAAATTATAGAAATGAAGGTCTCTCTCTGTTGCACAGAACTGAACTGGTGAGTGTTTTGAGAGCAAAGCCGTAATCACCCTTTTTCTTTAAGGGAGGAAAGCACATCCCACCTTCAAAGGCAGCAAATGTGCTCCTTAGACACTCATTAGACAGGCATAAATAGCAATTCAGCATAAACTAGAAGTTGCATCTCTACTTTGTGTTTTCAGTGTTGTCTCTCCCTAAATCCAAACATTTGTTATTTTATTATAGGTTTACTGTTTTTTAACAATATGTCTAACAGTTTTTATTCATCTTAGCCCTTCATTGTCATTAGCCCTACTTATTTTAATTATTGATTGGTATGCTACAACACCAATTTACTTCATTCAAGAGTCTTCCCAGTCTGCAATTGAAGAGCATTAGGAAAATGTACATTAGAGGAGGTTTTCACATGCGAGAGCTATGATAACATGTGTTCACCAATGCACCCATATCATTATAATATGACGGATGCAGACTGCCTTTAGTAATTGTGGCAATTCAGCTAACACACATTCATTGCTTGCAGCCTTTGTTTTATGTTTTTATGTGAGTGTCTGAGTTCCCAGAGCAATAACTGTGATTATGTTTGTGTATGCCTTTCTGTGTGTTTGCCTTACATTACAGACTACAGTAACTGTCTGCATGCTAATTCATTCAGTTTCTGTTCGTTCTTTAGGTGAATTGATCATGATTAATTTTGTGTATGTCGCAGGTACACAGGGGAGCCTAATGATGGCTTACGTCACTTCAATAAGGCTCGCAAGGACAATGACTGGGGTCAGAATGCAGTGTACAACATGATTGAGATTTGCTTGAACCCCGACAATGAGACAATGGGAGGCGAGGTGTTTGAGAACCTGGATGGAGACATGGGGTGAGGAAACATACTGCAGTCAGAAAGCTTGACTGACCATGATGGACATGTTGTTATAACATATTACAGAGGGTTTGCACATTGGTGAATATAAGATTTAGTTTTTTTGTTGGGAGGGTCAAAGAAGTAACAAATAACTTTCTGCAGCTTGAGACTGCTAACCCCATTACACTCAACAAGAGCTGGGTGCCTGTTTTAATGCAGTGCCGCCTGAGAGCCTGAAGATCACAGCCATTCAATATTGTTTTTTGGCTTTGTTCCCTGCATGCAAATATTTTTTTTCAGTTTTTTTATCTTTAATGATATCATGTACTGTAGATAATAAAAGTTCTTTGTTAATTACATTCAGAACCCTTATTCTTGAACTGTTGCACTATTTGCCTATGCAGTCTTTCACAAAGTGGTAAACCCATTTTTACTTCTCTTTTCTTTTACTTACTGACCTGTTGCCAGATAAGCTAATTATTTGTAAGGTGTTCCACAGGGGGTGTTTTTTTTTTATTACACATCTTTAGCAGTTTTTTGTTGCCCGTCGCAACTTTTTTAAGTGTTGCTGCCATATCATTTTAAACAAACAAAAGTAAAAGCAATAGTACTCTAAGTTTCAGCATTTGGTGTCATTGCTGTCCAAAGAAAAACATGTATCTTCATTTTTGTTGATTTTTATTTTTCTGCAGCATTTGAACACAACAGCTTATGTTTGCATTGCTTGGAAAAACATTTTGAATATAGTTGGCAGTACTGTCATTACCCCTGATAAGGGCTGTTGAGTATATTGTATGGTTAAAAAATATATTTAAGTAATTCCTGAGACGATTAATAATTATATATGGTTTAATAAATAGAAAACTTAAAAATACTGAGATGCAAATTTTCAACCATGTTGCCCAGCCTTACCCTCAACCAGTAATTGGTCAAACAAAATGTGTTAAAATATTGTTACAATTATGTAAATCACCAAATGCAGTAAGGTGCACATAAAAATTGTTGATAGCTTTTTAGTAATGTGAGAATGTAATACGCTTTAACATAAAACATTAACCCTCAAACCCGTGGCCTTGTTTCATGAACGTAAATCTTAGTATAGGACTAACGTCATGGGTGATTTTACAATTATAAGCCTTTTTTTCTAGGATTAAACTTAATTTGGGTCCGTAACTGCTATGAAAGTACTATGTAAGTTATGCAATTACAAGAGTGAGGAAACTAAGTTTGATTTGTGTAATATTTGTTGACATTTTTATTATTAGGAATTCCACAGAGAAGCAGGAGTCCGAGCAGCTGGCTGTGCGGACAGCGGAGAAGCTGCTGAAAGAGCTGAAGCCACAGACCCCTCAGGGCCATATGCAGTTGCGTATTCTAGAGCACTACTGTTACCTGGCCACCAAGCAGAAGGCTAACGTGGAGAAAGCTCTTGGGGTGTTTACTGAGATTGCAAACAGTGAGGTGTGTGAAAGGCGGATTGATAACATGTCATGTGCACACAGATAAAAAACAACTGCATTCACGCACACCCATGAGCACACACCTGTGCACACGGAACTATTAGTGCAAATATAACTTGATCTTGGTAACTCCCATTTCAGATGTCTTTATTTTCAAACAGTGAACATTCTGCAAAGATCTAGAGGTGTAGTAATATTGATTTCACCTGAAAAATGATGTAATTCAAAATTAGCCTGTTTTACAAATTTCAGGGCTGTTGGTATTTTCTATTACATATATTTGAGAACTGTTTAGACAAAAGAAATGCATGGTGAAGCTGCTGTGTGCTTCAGGAAGGTGCAGACAGTTCTGAAAGAGGCAAATAATAAAGTACGATATGTACTACAAACAAAAGAACGATAAGTGCATAGAACTTCCTCATTTTATGTTGTGCGTGATCTAGATTTTGTTCCAATAAATCAGACATTTAATTGCAGACATTTTAAATTAAACTACTGTCTAATTTCACCTTAAAAGTCTTGAAGGGCATATTGTACCAGTAACTTTTCCATCGTTGTGATGCTGATTTGTTCCACATTCTCCTAAACTACAGAAAGACCACGTTCCTGCACTGCTGGCTATGGCCACAGCTTACATGATCCTGAAACAGACTCCCCGAGCCAGGAACCAGCTCAAACGCATTTCCAAGATGAACTGGAACATTGTTGATGCAGACGAGTTTGAGAAAAGCTGGCTTCTCCTGGCAGACATCTATATCCAGTCAGGCAAATATGACATGGCAGGAGAGCTCCTGAAGCGCTGCCTGCGCCACAATAAGGTTAGCGTTCTCTTAGAAGAGAAAGCCCCTGCTAGAACAATTTAGAGGTTCCCCGGCTTGTAACCTGGGGGATCCATTTTGGTTTAATATGTTTTATAACCTGTCGTGGAGAATTGGTTATGTTCAGCTTTAAAGGGATCTCTAATGTGCAGATTTAATGATGTTCATTTATTCACCATACTATGAAAGGGCTTGTACCTGTAAGGCTGTGTGAATATAGAGATACATTGCTTCACTATTTTCACAGTATTGACGAAGTTTAAAATGTTTATTAGTCTAAATATGCTAAATACACCAACTGCAGAACACTTAGTTGAAGCTTCACGCTTTAGTCCAATTCCAACCTCCTTCTTTAAACAGGTTATAGATTCCATTTGCAGCACTGCAAATACTCTAAACAATTGCGTAGAATCAGGGTGCTTTCCAGACTCACTTAAAACTTTCGATGCAAGACCACAAGAAATACAATAAGCAACTACAGACCAATTTCCAGTCTGCCCTTTCTGGGCAAAAAAAGAGCAGTGCACAATCAGCTAAAGGCTTTCTTCCCTGCATAACATTACATATAAAAAAATAAGTCAGGCCTCGAGTCACGCCGCAGTACAGAAACAGCCTTGAACTGCAAGTTTCTCTGGAAAAGTGTTTTCATTTAAAGTACAATGTTTTGAGGCTTTAAAATAGTGATTGTATGGAGAGCAGTTATTTGACCTGATTTCATTAAGAGTAATACTATAACACAACTGTAAATGTGATATGTGTCCGTTTTCCACAGTCATGCTGCAAAGCATATGAATACATGGGCTACATCATGGAGAAAGAACAATCCTTCAGGGATGCAGCTATGAACTATGAAATGGCCTGGAAATACGGCAATCAAACCAACCCAACCATTGGTATGTCCTAAGCGTATCTGTTCACCTGTGCTTTTCATAACCTTTAAGCATCTTCTTAGCACTTTATAATTCATTCTCCATTTCTTTTAATCCATGTTTATTACTTTATCTTCATTCCATGCATTTTAGTTTATTTAAAGTGTTTATCAAATTTTATTTCATCGTTTTTAACAATTTTATTTTTTATTTTATTTCATGTCTGTGTTAGGCTCTTTACTGAACATGTGCATAGGAGTATACTACAAGTTGTCATAGCCTTGAGTCAAATCTCAGTATCTGTGTTACAGGGTACAAGCTTGCATTCAACTATCTGAAGGCAAAGAGACATGTGGATGCCATCGATGTTTGTCACAAAGTGAGTAAAATAAGTATTTGTTATTTCGTCTTCAGGAGTTCTTAATAATCAGTCAAAACAAACTTCGGAGTGCATGTCTTTCCTGCAGGTCCTGGATGCGCACCCAAACTATCCCAGGATAAAAAAGGACATCTTGGACAAAGCAAGAGCTGCTTTAAGATCGTAACTGTGTGTGTGTGCGTGTGTGCGTGTGTGTGTGTGTGTGTGTGTGTGTGTATTCATGTGGGTAAAATAAAAATACATGTTGGAAAACAGTGGTGTTCATGACGAAAAGTGATATACTTTTGTATTTTGTAGTTGTTGCTGAATATTTTTGTGTGGACAGTGTTTTTAAACATTAAACGTGTTATATTTCCTGATGACTGGGTGGCGCATTAAATAATCTCTGTAGATAATCAGTTAATCTGACAGTGTGCAAACTGAGTTATCAAACACCAATTAATTATTCTGTACCGAGCAAACATTCAGAAAATGTGTGAGGCTCGTCCAGCAACTCCTCCCGTAACATGTGAAACCAAATTTTCCTTTATTTTATGAGATAAAAGAAATTTTTTTTTACTCCCTAAATGTTGTCTTGAGTTTCAAAATAATACATTCCCTCCCCATTTCAGATATGGAAACTAAGCTGCAATGTCTGTTTCTCTTAAAATTAGTGGGCCTCATTCACCAGAATCCTCTTGCGTGTTTTCTTAAATTTGTTCTTCAGAAAGGTCTTTGAGAAAAGTTCTGTTCTTACCTAGAAACAAATCCCAAATAGGAAACCACTAGTGATTGTCTGGATCTTTGTGACATAGGTGTCCCTGAAAAAGATGGCATCTAAAAGGCAGCATATCAATGGTCCTTTTCTTCTTTAAACATGACAAACAATATTTAATAATAATAAGAGGTCCTCTCTTCAGACCACCATACATATTTCCAGTGTCCAGTTCACATGAGCTGAAAACCAAAAAAATCCTTGGTGTTTCTGAATGCTGCAAGTGCAGCGACAAACTACATTGATCAAAAGTGGCTTGGCGAAATATTCCCAAGCCCATGTGGTGATATCCTCCACACAAGCTGGTTTTTAATGCAATTCCATCTGGGGGATTGAAAGTCAGACATTCATTTGTGGTTTTAGCCTTTTTGCCTTATGCACATATTTCTCTGGATTCTCTGAATCTTTGAATGATTTCATGCACTGTAGAGGATGGAATACCCTACAATCCTTCCAGTCCCTGGCACATTATTTCTATACTGTTGGATTTTTAGAACTTACTGAGGACTCTACCGTTCTTGGATGCTCCTTTTAAACATAGGCACGATTGCACCACCTGTTTCACAGTGTTTCTAGTTTTAAATCACTGCTGTCCCAACTTATTTGGAACATGTTCCAGGCATCAGCTTCAGAATGAGCGTATATTTACAAAAAGCAATTACAATGGCAGTTTTCTTGTATTTGTAATGTTTTTAATCTTGTACAGGTCAAAGTAGATGTATAAACCACTGCTTTCCAGTAGTATTTGCATTACTCTCACAACTATTTTAAAATTGGGTTTGTACATGTCTGTCTTTAAGACACAAATCAGTCTGGTTAATTTCAGTGAGTAAGAGGAGGCTGGAAAGTGTCACGGGTATAAGGATTATTATTATTGGTATGTAAAACCACACAAACGTATAGTATAAAATGATCTTGAGTAGGAAAAAATGCAAGAAATTTATTGTTGCTGTCCAAAGAAAATCTCCATTTCTGTTGATTTAGTTTTTTCTGTTCTGCTCTTTATATCGTGTGAAAGTTTTAGAATTAATGGACCAATAGAATAGCTAAATAATCACTTTGAATAAACCCTCTTTACATTAATTTACAATGAAGTTAAGTATGTCTTTGGCTTCTCCTGTAAAGTTACTGTTTTGGAGATTCTTGTTTTTCTTTAGACAGTGAAGATAGGTTTGTGTACATAGGGGCCATTTAACTGTTTCTGATTCCTTTAGGGGCCACTGACTGTATTCATTCCCAAAGCACCAACTCTTCTTTATGCTATAGTTTTTATGTGAAAAAAATCCATATTTGGGAGGCGAAGCACTATTTAGGAAGGTGCCAGAGAAAAAAAAACATAAGTTTTCATGACACTTTTGCTGAGAGAGGCAGTTCCAGTATATTACCTTCTTAATTGTGCATTGGCTGCAGCTCCCCGGCTCTGCTTGATCAGTGAGGTGCCAGTAAGAGCGGAGGGGGCGAGTCACGGTAGATTTGGGGCTTGTACCCCTTCTTGGCAGAGGATGTTCGCCTGTAGCTGGAGACTCAAAGCCACCCTGCTGTTCTTCCTCTCTCAGATGGCCATCGTGTCCGTTTTCTTTTCTTTACCCCTGCGACCACCGAGCACTTCATGAATTCCATGTGCACAGTGACGCGGCAAACGCCAACATGGTGGATTAAAAAACTTTTAGGCGCGCGACGGTAAGTTTTTTAATTATTATTTTTTATTTTCCTAGTCTAGTTTTTCTCCTTAGTCTTTTTTCCCCTTCTTTACTTTGTGGTCGTTGAGAATGTCATCGCGGTTGCTATGCGATTCGGACCTCCGCGGGAGCTGCTAACGGCAAAAGGTTACTCACGAAAGTTTCTGTGTGATTACTTCACACAAGTGACACAGTGATTTTTTTCGTCACCTCGTTTCACTGACGCAATTTTTGTGGCTCATGGTTCGAAGTTTCCTCTGTGGCTTCATTAAGATTTCTCATCGCTGCTTATGTGGGAGAGATGCGGCTCGAGGTTTTTTCCCCACCCATATTTAGACAAGGCCCGCCCTTTGAGGCAGGATTGGTTACTAGTGTTCCGCGTTCTGCTCTATTATTGGTTAGATTTTTGTGCGGGGGCGGGGACTGGGTGTGAGTGTAAACGATTTAGCCAATCCTTGCGCCGGGGGGGCGTGGCTTTTCGGAATACAGGTGGGGAAAGCAAGGTCGGCGTTTCCCAGCTGTATCTCTCAGTGAGTGAGTGTCTGCAGTAAAGCCGCTTTAACTTCATTTCAGTCCCTGTCCCCGTGTTCACTGACACTATGGGCGCCCTCCGAGAGCCACGCCGAGGAGTTTAGGATTCATTTCTTTGACTTTTTTTTTCAAACAATGGACAGAGAGATGACGCCTTATTGTATCACTTCTTCAGAAGTTTTTATATGACGGCTCTCCTGTTAACCACGAAACGATCAATACATTAATTAAAAATTGGACGGCGTGGATGGGTGACGATGGGTGGCGTCTAGTGCGCATGCGCAGGAGGAGTTTTGTTTCCACCCTCTACCTGAAAGTAGCTCACCTGGATCCAACGAGACGGAAGTAGTGAGTCGAGATTACTGAAACTCGCTGTGGGATTATCGAGGATATTTGATCAGCTTCGGGCTCAGCGACTTGGGACCAAACCTTCGGACCAGTCGATGAAACGTGGATTATTATTATTTTTACTGGCAGCAATGCGGGTAAGATTGTGGTTGGTGTGATAATGTCTAAGTATCATTCTCCTGCTGACTATTCTGTGTAATGCTGACAAGTTGGACATCTCGACTGCTATCCTACACCCGGCTGAAAGAATCTGGCTTTGTTCAGAACCCCCAGAGCCCCAAGCATGACAGAATAGGTTTATATCACTGGACTCCTATAATTTACCATATGTGTTGCAAAGTGCAGAGAAGTCTGATCTCCGGAATCACAAATATTATGAATAGATTTTTCCACTGGTTAAAGTGACATGTTGTAATTTTGGGAAGTGAGTAGCCTTCACTTCGAATTCCTGGAGGATGTATAAAAAGACACAACGTGCTCACAAAAACATTTTTCTCTCTCTCCTGGAGCATAATTTCCCAGCCACCCTAAAAAAGGTCTTAAATATCAATGAAAATGTTTGTTTTGGATAACCTACATGTTGGAATTGGACTTAAATGAGTAAAAGGTTTTTCCCTCTCTCAACTGTATACTTAGAAGTTGTGTCAATTGGGTTTTCTTTAAAGATTCTTTAAAGATGATTCTGAGGATCGTAATTGAGTAATACCCGATGCTCTTAGGGTTGTGATAACGCTGAATATTATATCTGTCATCACCTCTCTTCTTTCTCTCTGTGTCTTCTTTTCTTTTGTTACAGGTTTAGCAGTCAGTGATGTTACTCAGAGGGTGTGTGTCAGGTGAAGCCTTATCTGCAGCACTCTAAACAAACACACACACGCACACACACAAACACACGCCTCTTTTCATTCCCCCCACAGAAGAATGACTGTGTTGCGCAGGCTGCTGCGCAGGCGCTTGCATCCATGGAAGCTTGCCATGGTGGCCCTGGTGTTTGTGACGTTTGTGTTCCTCATGCAGAGAGAGGTGGTCAGTCAGGGCCCGCGGGAGGAGGAGGAGCCGTGGCTGAAGGGGATTGTGGGGAAACGGGACGCCGTGCTGGGCATGGTAATGGGGGCGGTGAATAACTTCAGGGATGCCATGCCAAAGATGCAGATTAGAGCCCCGGTCAGGCAGCAGGACAGCAGGGGCAGCCAGACGTGTCTGCCCGGTTACTACACGGCCTCTGAACTGAGGCCTGTGCTGGAGAGACCTCCGCAAAACCCCAGCGCCCCAGGGGCCTCGGGGAAACCCTATCACACGGAAAACCTGAGTCCAGAGGAGCTGAAGGAGAAGGAGCGAGGCGAGGAGAAACACTGCTTTAACCTGTACGCCAGTGACCGCATCTCGCTCAGCAGAGATCTCGGTCCTGATACCAGACCTCCAGAGTACGTAGCCCACTGTCTTTCAGTACAACAACTTTACGCATTTTTTCCTCACCTGTCGTCTGTAAAACTGAGCAGTACATCACAGTTTGGAAGGAGAAGTAGCAGCCATTTCATTTAATTACCACAATGAAGCAGTCGATTGTTCATATGGCTGCTGTCCAAATACAGTTTGTTGCAGTTTTTAGTTTTCTACATCGTCTGAGCTCAGCAGCTTCCCTTTACATTCTGTGAAACTTTCAAGATAAGTTGATCAACTGATAGCTTGGAATACAAGATCTTTTGATTCAAAGTAAAGAATGTTTTTGCCCTCTCCTGTAAATTTACCATTTTGAAGACACTCTGTTGTCCTTTGCACAGTGATGATATGTAGACATACCAGTGTGTATTATGTCAAACACATAAGCAAGTCAGTTTGAGAACTCATCATGGTTTAAGGTAGGGATAGACAATATGCCAATATTTTATAGGTATTGTGATATTTTGTTATATCTCATTGATATCTTGTGGATGTTTACTAAAAAACACAGACCGGCTGCATGACCAGGCCTGTTTAACTGGATTTAGTGTAGTACAGTATGTAAAAGGTTTAAAATAACTACACTTTATTTTCCATGCCTGTATCATAAAAATATCATGTTTTGTAACCATGTCGCCCACCCTTAGCTTAAGGCAAGGGTGCAATAAATCAGGTATGCTGTTTGCTCAATGCTAAGTGGGGTGTGGTGCAAGTATATCAATACAGTAATGTGTTTGAAGTAATGTGTAAATACTACTGAAGTGATCAGTGGTGTTGACTCATGACTCATTTTAACAAAAGATAATGTTAGAACTTATAATATGGAACCCCCAGTTTCCTTTCAATATTGTATCAAAATGTCATTACTTGCCTTTAAATGTTTTTTCAAGTTTTGGTTACATCACCCTGCACCAGTGGGTGAGGAAAAACGTAATATATTAATATCATGTTTAATCTTCCACTGGCTCTACCTATCACTGAGCTTGTACTTGGAAATACATTCAGTACAAAAGAACATTTCTTTATGATTTCTCATACACGTTGACTTTAATAGAGAACAATGAGCACTTTTTAATGCCCTCCTGAGCAACACTAAAACTACAAGTAGTCAGTGGGGGTCCACAGTTTCTTGTGGAGTTAGAAATGCCTCACTTTAGTTAATTTATAATCTTAACATTCAGCTGAATCACAGTATTCTTCTGAAGCCTTTCTTCGTGAGTTATGCTGCAAGTAAGCAGTGGAAAGCCAAAATGCCTCCCTGTGTTTAGTTTATAATGTGATATTTGGCAGGTATTTGTCTGGTTGTAATAAAAGACTAGACTTGCACAGAGTTATAGGAGTGTGCATTTGCGCTGCCATCAGAAAAAAGAAAACACTGCGTTTAATGATTAATAATGTGTAGGTTATTGGAAATACATGCATTCCAGTTGGCTCTTGTATAAATGTGTAATTCAATCTAGTTCTATGTTCAACCAGGTCATTGTTGGTTGACTTGTAAGTGTTGCGCCATCTAGTGGTGTACTAGTGTAATTTGTAGTAGTCTGTGTGAGCATGGCTACTGGGTCTCACTCTCATCATGTCAAAGCCAGCAAAAAAAATAATAGAGCATAAAGACCACCTTAAAAAAAAAATAACGATAACATACATTTTCCGTTTCCAGCAGACACAGAGGCTGAAACCCAAACGTAGATTTGGCTGCTGCCGTTATATAATAAGGCTCTGAAAAACCACAGATTGGCTTTTTCCTGAGACATTGTTTCAGCATGTCTGCCCAGTTAATGCGGCCGATTGAAGCAAAAAAAAAAGGAGAGGAGGAAGAGGTTCGGTTTTGTTTGGCTAATTAAACAAGTCTGTTCTCGTCACTATTATTTTGACTGGGTTATTTACAGAGCGCTAAACCCAATTATATTGGTCTCTTCTGTTGTAAAGAGCGCTGTCATCCACTGCACCACTGATTTTTCACAGATGCATTCACCTTATGGTCGTACGCCCTGCTTTTATGAGCATGGAACAATGGCACAGACCTCTCTTGCTCCGTTTCTTCTCACCCTTGTTTCATTTCTCTCCATATTAGATGCATAGAGCAGACATTCCGGCGCTGCCCACCCTTGCCGACCACGAGTGTGATCATCGTGTTCCACAACGAGGCATGGAGCACATTACTGCGGACAGTCTACAGCGTGCTCCATACGTCTCCTGCCCTGCTCCTCAAGGAGATCATCCTGGTGGATGACGCCAGCGCGGACGGTAAATAGGCTCCAGCGTCCAGCCCTGCGGGGCCACACTTGTATTTCACTGAGCTCTGCTTTTAGTCAGGTGGCCCTCTGTACAGCCCTCTAGCTGGTTTTCGGTGACCCCTGGCTCATGAAGGGCTCTAGAGCAGGAAGCAGAACCACACATGAAAGCTTTCCTTCAGGGGCTTTTGTAGTGACCATGGGGGTGTTTAGCGGGAGGCACATGCCATGAACTTGCATAACCGGCCCTAGGCTGAGAGGAAGAGCAAGAGAATGAGCCGATGGGGAATAGAGCATGCTTTGCACTCTGCTTTCTTCTCTCAATCACCTGGAAGGAACAGCCCCACTATTGAGAATCAGTCATAAAAAGTGCACCCAGAGAGCGCTCAAGCAGGGACTGGCAGATTGCCACAGGGAATGTTAATCGGTGAACTTCTCATACTCACTCTCTCTCTTTTTTTTCTTTTTTTCTCTCTCTCACATACACTCTCACTTTCTCCCTCACACTTTTACTTTTCCTCCCTCACTCACTCATTCACTCACTCATATTTGCACTTATGTAGTCACTAATATACTTACTCAGTCTGTCATCATGCACAGGTAAAGGTGTCAGTAAGGTTATCTAGAATGATTTGATTCATGTGTTGTTTTGTTTGCCTATTTATTTAAGAGCAGTGGCTTAAGAAGTAGACCCATCATAGGCTGTTCTGTGTTGTTTTCTTTCTCTGTTTCTCTGTGTCTGTATTTCTCTCAGTCACTAACACAGCGTTACCCTCCACTCAAGAAGGCCATCTGTAGGTCTGCAAGCCAGTTTGTTAAAAATCAGTGGAGAACGTTCCCATCTGTCCTACATGGACAAGTGTTTACTCGTTTAAGTTGTGACATTAACAGATAAACACATTTTTACATTGCTTCTCAACCTCAGACTTATCCTGTTGTTTGGGGACTCATGCTGTAGCACAGTCCATAAGAAATGGTAAATTTCCCTCTTTCTTTAAGCAAGCTGCATCTCTCCAGGGTAATATTTAAAAGTGGAAAGTAGGAAAATCCATAATTGTTGATTTATTATTAGGCAATCTTTGATCGCTGCAAAATTTAAATAAAATTGAATTAAAATGCACCCCTCGTGTCCCTAAACAATTAGGTTGGGGTGAATACTCAAGATGTTTTATAAAACTGGCCACTGGACTGTAATTTTAAACATGCAGAAATGCAGAGCTTCTGATTTGATCTGTAGACCAAAGCCGGAAGGCTTTGCAATCCAGTACTACACATGATAGTTTTATTTAAAGCCCTTTTCATGGGAAAAAGCAATCTGTACATTTTAACATATACCATTCACGTCCACAGTCCACAGTCCATACTATTCTGTAAAGCAACCTGGTTTGAATTCATTGTTTCTGTGATGTCACAGGCATTAACATATATCAACTACTCAATTTTCAGCTCATGCTGAAGTTCAAAGGAGTGCTTTACTGAGTGATGCACAATACATAACAACCAATCAGAACAGAACTTATTTGTCTTAGAACAGTCTTAAAGGCACAATAACAAAAAAAAACCAGCTGGTCTCATTCTAAGGTATAAAAGAAGAAGGTTAAAAATGGTCATGTAAAATGAATTGGGGCCATGTTTGGTACATAAAACCACACCAGTGTTAAGTTATCCTTATGGAGATAAAAGAATGATATGGACTGTAGTCATTTGTCCAGTTGCTCGAAACCTAATAAGAAAATAACCTAAAAAAATCGCTTTAAAGAAAGTCGGCTTACACTCACTTCTATATTAAAGTAAAGTAAATAAATGGTTATATGACAAGAATCATATATAGTTCACCCACTGTAAATGAAGAATTATCAAACTAAAGCTAATAATAACTATCACTTTATTTTAAAAAAACTCCTGTACAGACAGGTGATCTAAATGTACAGTAATAGAAAAATAACAAGTTATGAATGTTAAAATCATATAAAATAATAATATAGATTAAATGAAAAATACAAAAAGAGTTTTAATCAATAGCTGAATTAAAATGATGTATTTTAAATGTTTATTAATGGGTGCGGAATTAAGTTCTACAGTTTAGAAGCATAAGAATTGAAACAGCCTCACCACTTTTTCCTTATTTTATATAAAAGGTGTTTGCAGAGGTAAGCAGGTGCTTTACTTTTTTATAGCTTTAAATACTAGTAGTATAATTTAAAAATCTATTCTGAAAGATACAGGCCACCAGTGCAGTTCTTTCCTAATGGAAGTGATATGAGCTGCATGTTTGTACCAGTTCAGTAGAGGATGCATGGTTTTCTTCAGAAGCGTGGTAAAAAAAGAGTATTATAGTAGTCAACTCTGCTTGTAACACATCCTTGAACAAGTTGTCACTCTGCGATAGGAAAGACTATTTTAAATTGATCTATTTTATATTTCTTAAATGATAAAGCTCCTTTGGAGAGTCATTGTACTTCACGCTGAGTTCAAAACAGAGCCAAAACAGCCATAGTCGTGATGCTGTCCTGTTTATGTGGCTTATAACGGATATGGAATAAATGGAAAGCTTATTTGCTCCTGTTTCATTCTTTTCATTTTATTCTTCGCGCGAAGAATGAGGATATATCCTGTATTTGTGATACAGCGTCCTTGATTGACTCACAACTGTCGGTTATTCTAATGCACTGTGTGCTTCCTCTGTAACAGAGCAACTGAAGGGAGAGTTGGACGAGTACCTGAAGCAGCTAAACATTGTGCGGGTAGTGCGGCAGCTCGAAAGAAAAGGCCTCATCACTGCTCGTCTGCTGGGAGCCTCTGTTGCCACCGGCGATACCCTCACCTTCCTGGACGCCCACTGTGAGTGCATATCTCTGATGTGATAAAAAATGCTGAATCAACATGAGTCTGGGGCATTCAGGGTCACCCTGAGCATTTACACCCTCATACAGTTCCGCACTGTAGTTTGCGGTGCTTTCAGTCGCACGCTGCTGGAGGGCTCGTCCTCACCGTAAACAAACAGCCTTCACAGCTGTGGTCAGTCATGACGCCTCTCACTGGGAACAAAATCTGATCTGTGTCATGCTGGTTTACTTTAGGGTAGTAAGTATTGCTCCGGGTATGCGGTGTGGTTTCACCCACTGTTTTTGCTGTTTAAGAAATGATTGACCAACACACCAGCACCTAACAAGCATGGGTTAGGATAGCTATAACACTAGTAAGATGTTTTTTGCATGTGAAATTGGTAGGAACCTTGTGTGACACAGACAATGCTGATGACACAAGTAATGTTGTCTCTGTAGTTTATATTAGTAATTATATTATTAACTGATTTATTAGCCAGTCAATGAAGTAATCAAGTAATGTCTAAACAGTACAAATAGAGATTAAGCTCCAACATAACAAAGCATACATTGCCTTTAATTTCTTTGGAAGATTTATTAAAGTTAAGCTAGTTATCATCATTAAGCCTTCTCAAAATTAATATTAGCATTTCCAGTATTGCAGTATTGCCCAGCCTTTGCTTTTAGTACAGCTTCCATTCTTTTTAGGAGACATACTTTTAACTTTTCAATAAAATCTGCTGGAATATTTTTCTCACACATTTAAAGTTAGTCTTAGAAGTTGGTTGCATTTCCTGGTACTCGTGGTGCAAGTAATCCCAAACATAATTAGCAATGCTGAAGTCTGGAGTCAAGTGTGGATAAAAACAACGGTGTAAGAACAGCCTGGTACACCATCAAAACAGCACATAAAGTTTTCAACTTGGAGTGATAGAACAAAATCAAGTGCAGCTCTTGCATCAGATCCAATCAAATCCACATGTTTTTCTGTCCATCCCTTTACTGTGAGAAGGCAACTCAACTTTGTTAGCCTAAAAGGATGTGTGGCTGTCAATAATAAGCTGTTATTTGCAAGAGGTAGATAGATTGTCAAAATAAGGGAAAAGCAAGGAAAGAAGTTGCTGGTCTATCAGGTCTTGCACAGTTATTGGGATATATATATATATATATATATATATATATATATATATATATATATATATATATATATGTATGTATGTATGTATGTATGTATATGTGTTTGTATGTGTGTTTGTATGTGTATCAGGCAGTTTTTAACTTAAAGAGAAACCATTGGCATGTTTTTAAATACTCATAATTGTTATAGAGATTGTTAACTAATGGCCAGTTCATTTATATTTTCTTTAATGTTATATATTTTTCGAGTAATTTAGTTCAGTTGAGTAACTATGACAGACATACAGTGCTACATTGTTTGTAGTGGTTGTAGTGTATTTTTTATTTATTTCTTTTTGTTCTCTGAACATGCTCTGTTTGTATAGGCGAGTGCTTCCATGGCTGGCTGGAGCCTCTGCTGGCCCGGATAGCAGAGAACTACACAGCAGTGGTGAGCCCAGACATCACCACTATTGACCTGAATACATTTGAGTTCATGAAGCCTTCTCCATACGGGCAGAACCACAACCGGGGCAACTTCGACTGGAGCTTGTCCTTTGGGTGGGAGAGTCTGCCCGAACATGAAAAACAGAGACGCAAAGATGAAACCTACCCCATCAAGTAAGAAGCCATAAACAAACTGTCTGACACAATATCTGGGCTTGTTCTCTGACGCTCTGACTTTGTGTTTATGGATTAAAAATTGTACATAAACTGCTTTGACAGAGTATTGCAAACAAGTGCTTATGTTTATCTATAATCATATAAAGAATTCATTTAGTCATTTTCGGTGTTGTACAGAACACCAGCTTTTGCGGGAGGACTGTTCTCCATTTCTAAAGACTACTTCTACCACATTGGGAGTTATGATGAAGAGATGGAGATCTGGGGAGGAGAGAACATTGAAATGTCCTTCAGGGTAAGAGAGCTGTTCCACTGCAAACCGGAAGGAGGTGTTTTTAACACGTTTCTGTCTGTGACATCAGTAAGCTGGCATATGGCTAAATATCTGGACTAGTTGTTCAGGTGTGATGCATGAGGGAGAAATTAGGGACTTGTGTGTGCATGCAGGAGGCGTGATATGTTACGGCTCCAAGGGCAACATGGTGCGTAAATACGCTGCCGATTTTCATGATTTCACTGGAAGTCTTGCAGAGTTAAAGTTGGGATAATCCTGAGTTTGGCTTTTGCCTAGCTGTGCAGCATTCCCAATAGCACCTGAAGGATTCTAGTCATGCTCCCTCCTCTTTTCCTACCTGCAGGTGTGGCAGTGTGGGGGGCAGCTGGAAATCATTCCCTGCTCCATCGTGGGTCATGTGTTCCGTACCAAAAGCCCTCACACCTTCCCTAAGGGCACGCAGGTGATCGCTCGTAACCAGGTGCGGCTGGCTGAAGTCTGGATGGACGACTATAAGGAGATCTTCTACCGCAGGAACCAGCAGGCCGGTCAGATGGCTAAAGAGGTAATGCTGTGTTTCTAGACATTTAGTCCTAATTCCATCAGCTATTCGTTCTGGTGTCTACAAACAGGCAAAGCAACCCCAGCAGTATCATGAAGCTTATTGCATTTGCCCTTTGCTAGTGCTGATCCATGTCAGCAGCTGTGAATAGATAGCTGTTTTGTGTTTTGTGACTTGACCAGCCCTGCTGATAGCACCAGCCTTCTGCAAGTACAAGCTGCTGTTTTTGGAGGCAGAACATTGTGACATTAAGACTCGTGTTTATATAGCTATGTTTTTATTTGCATAGCTACTACACACCAGTCTCAGGCTCCTCATAAAACTTTGGCTGTGTGATGAATGTGTGGATTTAGGACGGGTTTTCCAGACACAGGTTACGCCAACACTAGGCTAAAAATGATTTTCAATGAAGCGTTGCAAATTTAAATTTAGACCACAAACTTGGATTAGTCACGTGCCTGAAAAATGGCCCCTGATGCCTATGTTGGACAGTGCTGAGAATTAGAAAAATAATGCTGAAACTTTCATGCACATTGGGCTTGTAATACTATAGTGTTTACTTTATGCCTGGTTTTGAACTGAAACAGAATGAAACCCTGTCTGAATGGCAACACTCTAGCTTAAGAATGTTTGTCTGTCCGACCCTGCGCTGATGTTGAGTAACTTATGAAGTACTTGGGGGTCACGCTGCATGCTTAACAGGATGTCCTGAATGGTGCTGAGCATGACCTCTTTGGAATGTTGTGGCAATGCTAGCGTTTGTGGAGGATGTTCCCCCAGCAGTGCTTTCATCTGACTGCCATATGATCTGACTTTCATCTGACTAATATGTCCCTTAGACCAGAGAGAGGGAGAAGGAGAGGTGGGTTATGGGTTTTTTGAGCCCTTTTATTTCCCCCCCCTCTCTAAAATGTCGCTTTTTGCTCTATAATTACCCTGAGAGCTTTTTCTCAGCGTGTGGAATAAAAGATTATATTACACCAGTTATACACAATATTTTATTTAATTACAGCATGTTTATTTGTCTGTCCTTTTACTTTTACCAGGAAAGTCCCTGAGATTTAAATCTTTTTTTTTTTTTTTTTTTTAAGAAGTGATCGCCAAGACATGCAACTAAAAGTTATACGTACTCTGTATATTTGTTATTGTTGAGGAAATGCTGTATACTTTACGTTTAGACTGAATTTTTTAAATTTTGGTTTTTGTTGAGAAATCAGCTCCCCTCTGTCTTCTGTCTTGACATATTGAACTGTTTGCGGCTGCGTATTTTCTGTGGAGCTATGCTTGGTCATTTAGCCGTGTTGAGCTGGTTTTAAAGGCTCCGTGCCAGATTCTTAACCTGAAGCCTCGCCAAGACTTACTGCTCTTTCATGGCCCTGACCGCGGAAATCCCTCACCCGAATTACAATATGTAGCCAAGAGCTGCCGCAAGTCCATAACCTGAGAGCAAAGACAGCTTAAAAGTGGTTCCACATACGGCCTGTGGGCAGCCGGAATAGATGCCCCCCCCCAACACCCTCCTGGTTAATGGAAGTCTGGGACTGTTTTCACAGAGATCATTCGGAGACGTCTCCAAGCGCTTAGACCTCCGGGAGAGGCTACAATGTAAGAGCTTCTCCTGGTATTTGAAGAACGTGTATCCCGAGGTCTTCATGCCCGATCTTAACCCGCTGCAGTTTGGAGCAGTAAGTGTCTGAGCGTGTGTGTGTGTGTGTGTGTGTGTGTGTGTGTGTGTGTGTGTGTGTGTGTGTGTGTGTGTGTGTGTGTGTGTGTGTGTGTGTGTGTGTGTGTGTGTGTGTGTGTGTGCGCGTGTGTGTGCACATACAGTGCCAGTGTTTTTTCTTTTACTCCTATTTTCATTTTTTTCACCCTTGTTACCATCTATTTTCTTTTTAACTCATTCTGCACTCTTTCCTCTCTTTTTATTCTTTTTTTTCTCTCTCCACCTTTCTTTTCATTCTCTTGCTCTCACACACACCTGCTCTCTCTCTCTCTTATACCCCCTCCTTTTACACACTTTCTCTCTCTTTGCTATGACAACTCATCTCTTTCCATTACCCCTATCTCCACTCATCTCTCTATTCATTTATTCTCTCATGTTCTATTTTCACTTTCTTTCTCCATGTCCATTTAGTATCTCTTCTCCGGTTGTCTTCTCTTCTGTTCTCTTTTCTCTCTGTACTGTTGCACTCTACTATGTCCTCTCATCTATTTTTTCATTCTGTCTTACACACTCTCTTTTTTCTGTTCATTTTTTTTCTCTCCTCTCTTTTCATTTTCTCACTCTTCTGTTTCAATCTATCTTTTTAGTATCTATCTTAATCTGTTTACCTCTTCACTGCTGGTCCATTCTTTTTCTCATGCTCATACTCTATTCATGCTTTATTCTTTTTTTCATGTTTTTCTCTATTCATTCTTATTTCTCCCTTTCTCTTTCTCTCCTTTATTCTTTTTAAATTGTTTTTTTTTATGTCTTATTTGTATTCCTCCTCTGCTAGTTCCTCCTCTACTATCTATCCACACCTCTCTCGTTTCATTCTCTCCTGTATTTTTTTTTTCAATTTGAATTTTTTCGTTTTGTTTTTCTTTCTTCCTCTTTCCCTTTTCTCTTCATATTCATTCATTCTTTCTCCCACTCTCGTCTGTCTTTCCTTTTGTTTCTGCTTTTTCTTTCTCTCTTTCTTTTTCTCACATTCTTTTTTTATTTAATTTCTCTCTCTCCTCCTTTTTTCCTCCTCTTTCCTCCTCTACTTTCATTAGCCTCCACCATTTCTTTGGCATTTTTCTTTTCCTACTCTTTCTTTGTCCTCCTCCCCCTTCCACCCCTCCAGACCACAGAATGTTGTGTCTGGCCACTGTGGTTTCCCGCTATGCCTCCCTCCCTGCAGAGGGTCTTGGAGAAGCTGGGCTTCATGTTTAAACAGCTCGGTCCTTACTGCCCGACTTCTTTCTGCCTCTCCCTGTTTCTGTCTGTCTTACTTTCATTACACTCATTTATTTCTCACATCTATTAGTTTCTGACTGTGAACACACTCTCTCTGTCTCCCCCTCCAGATAAAGAATGTAGGGAAAGACTCATGTCTGGACGCTGGAGAAAACAACGAGGGAGGCAAAACCCTAATCATGTACCCCTGCCACGGCATGGGAGGCAACCAGGTATCTGTGATTAGCTGACATTATGACGGGCAGTCAAAACTGTTAGAATAAGCTGTGCGTGTGTGCGCTTGTAAAAAATCCTATATAATTGAAGGTATTAAGAATGTATTATGGATGATACAGGCTGCATTTGGGTAACTGAACATGTGTGTCAACAATAGGAGCAATTAAAAGTAGTTAAAAATTATTAGAACGAGTTTATGGTTACATTTGAGCATATAGTGTAGTTTATGTAGATTATGTGTAAGGTTTAATATTATAATTTTCTATTATTTTCATATTTAACATCATCTTTTAAAATCCTTTA
The DNA here is from genome assembly GCA_021613375.1 of Megaleporinus macrocephalus. Lineage (NCBI taxonomy): Eukaryota > Metazoa > Chordata > Actinopteri > Characiformes > Anostomidae > Megaleporinus > Megaleporinus macrocephalus. The sequence goes on along the minus strand of CM038709.1, from coordinate 20,430,964 downwards.
CAGTATTTTGAATATTCAACGCACCATGAAATAAGACACAACATTCAGAAGGAGCTTTGTCTACATGGGAAAGATGGACCAGTGAAACTAGAGGAATGTCAGTATAAAGGCCACAAAACCTTCGCCGGACCTGAACAAAAGTGGGAGCTGCGGGAGGTAGAGGAATTTTCAGAGCTACTACATCTCACAATGTTCACTACTGACTCCTCTCCCATACTATAACTTTCACCAAAGTCCTCCTCACTGATACTTATACATAAGCTCAGTTTGCTGCCAGTTGTTACTCCTTGTGATTTCTTTCTTTTCACTGTTGGAAAATGTCAGCTGCCCTTTACAGTGTATAAACATTTCATGATGAAAAGACCCAAAGAAATGAAAGTAAAGAAAGAAAGTAATGATTTTGGAGATCACAGCACGTTTGGAAAGAAAATCATATATGCAATCACTCATGGCACAAATCTGTCCAAACGCTTTGTAGAAGAGTTTTTAATATTTATAGAGTTTCTATAATATCTATCCTTTTTACCCTGTTCATATAGGCTGTCACGATTACTCAGTTAGAATTGATTGCACAGTTTAAAATATAATCAGTTAAAAGATCATAACTCAATCAATTTACATTCTTGACTAATCAGTTTGGTTAATACTATGAAGTTTGAATATATATGAAGTAAAGTGAAATGCTGTAATTGTATTTGCACTCACTGAGCACTTTATCAGTAACACCTCCTTTCACCATATAGTGAAGTTACCACATAACTTTTTTGAGAGCTGGATCATGCCAAGACTAACCTACCATATAAATACCACCCACTCTCACTCTACCACCGTGTCAAACAAACTGCACACCCACCACCTCCCCAACTCCTCCTTTTCTCAATATCCTACACTCCAACCGGGGAGGGGTAACAAGCACCAAAGCCTCTCAGAACTCCTCCTGAGTTCGCCTTGGCTCATCAGCGTGGCCAATGCTAGCAAAGGAGCACTGTGAAGTTCTATAATTACAGACTGTAGTCCATCTGATTCTTTGCATATTTTGTTACTCACCTTTCACCCTCTTCTTCAATGGTCACCACTCTTACAGGACCCCACATGACTTTTCTCATCAGTGGTCAGAAGATGCTGTTGACTGGATAGTTTTGGTTGGTTGACAGTCCAGCAGTGCTGCTGAAGTTTTTAAAGTAGTATAGCTACCAGCACAGCACACACTAACATGTCAGTGTCACTGCAGTGCTGAGAATGATCCACTACCAGTAATACCTGCTATGTGGTGGTCCTACAAAATGCTTAATGAAAGACAATGAATGCAGAAACAAGGAGGTGTTCCTTAGTGAGAGCATATGATTAATCATTACAATAAACTAGATTACTGCTAATGTAACCGTTACAACTGTACTGTTTTATTGTGATCAGCAAACACAGTATTTAAAAAAAGAGATTAGTAAACTTTCTTGAACGGGTATTTAAATGAAAACAGCATAAAAACAAGATGTTTCGTATCTAATCTTATCAATTTAGATTTATCTAAATGTACATTAATTCAACATTGATGCTTGCAACACTTTCCAAAAAAGTCAGGACCGGGCCAAAGGAAGGGCGAGGCCAAAATCCAGTATTGAATTCCTGTGACTTTGCATCCCTCAGATGGCATTGCATTAAAAACCAAACGCATTCTTCTGTAATGAATCCAACCACATAGACTCGGGAATACTTTGGAGACTCGAAAAGGTTTTTGCTGCGTCTACAAGCGCAAGTTTTGGAAAATGAAAGCCATGTGTGCTTTAGTCTGGCGAGTCAACATTTTCAAATTGGTTTTGGAAATAATGGATGTGGTATGTTGTTCTACAGGCCAAATATGAAGAGGAGCATGCTAGTTGTTACCAATGCAAAGTGCAGAAGCCAGCATCTTATATCATACGGGAGAATATCACTGCATGTTTCAACAAGACAATGGCAGGACATATTTTACGTGTATTACAAAACATGGTTTTATAGTCAGAGAGTAGCAGTGCTAGACTGACCTGCCTGCTGTCCAGACCTGTCTACCACTGTAAACCTAATGAGCATTATGAAGCTCAATATACAATTGCACCAGACTGGTACCTAAAGCAACAAGTGGTGTCTTTTAATTCTTAAATGAACATTGTTAAAAGAAAAGATGACAATATACAATGGTGGTAAAGATGCTTCTGTTCCAACTTCTTTAGAATATGATCCAGGCATCACATTTTGAGTGTAAATATATATACAAATATTCATAGTTATTTTGTTAAAACTTTAAATGACTTAGATTTGTACTGTTTTCAGTTCAAGATTTTCTGTTCCCATTTATCCTACAGTCTCAACTTTTCTGGAATTGGGATTGTGAAATACTTGTGTAGCATCCTATAGTATGCTGTTATTAGAGAAATCCTATTAAAATTTCTGTAGATTTACTGAAAATCTTTTTCACAATCTTGTAATAATTCACTTTAATATACTTTGGATTTAGTGTAACAGTATATGAAACATTGAGAAAACTCATTGTATTTATGGTTTTATAGCATTACGCATGCATTGTGTCAAAATATTGTATTATGTAATTTGGAAATGTTTCAATGTATTGGGGTTAGACTCGCTGGTTAGATGTCTTTTTTCTTGTATTTCTTGTGTGTTGGCTTTCATACTGGATTCCAGTGTCCTGCTGCTAATTGACTTTCTCTGTTTTTGGCTTTGTAGGACCAGCTGTTTTATAATGAGGGCTGGAGGCTATGTCTCAGTGCTCGCTTTGAAAATCCCTCTTTGGTCACCTGCAACTCAGCAGACAGATACCAACTGTGGGTGTTTACCTGAGAAGACATGTACACACTCAAACACACTGCACAATACGCATCTATAGCCGCTGAACGCCAGAACGAGAGTTTTAATTTATTTTTTTATATGAAGTTACTGCTGCTGGAAGTAGTATGCATACAGTGCACGTAAGGACAAACACAGAAACGTACAAAAGCAACAAAGCGCCTTCAGGAAGGATGCTGAAGATTTATGGTGAAGCACAAAGTGAAGATTTTTGAACTTTCAGTCTGATTCTCGACTTTTTGCTTTCTCTCCTTCGCTCTGTTACTGGAAGGGCTTTTACTATCGTGTCAGAACAAAACTCTGTCATGAGCAGAGGCCTTTAAACCCCATTCAAATCATCATCTGAGGTACCATGCACAATAGAATGCACCAAAGACTTTGTAAGAGTATTTATAAGCCCAGATTTCACCAAGTGCAATTTCTTCCCCACCACCTCTCCACTAGAAACGACCCTGTGTATGAGCCCTGTTTATATTCCAGAGACACCCATGGCCAAACAAATGATTTGCAATACAATGTTTGGTTTTTTTTTTACTTTTATTTTTTAATGAACAGAGTGCTGTAAACACTGTAATCTCTCTGACCCAAGTGAGAGGTATACCATTAAGATTTCTGTATTTTGTTACATAGTTTGAGTGTTTTTTTTATATGAAGATTAAGTATTTTCTCTCAGATGCAGTTACATAGAGTCCATGTCCAGGAATGGCTTTTCACTGCCGATACAGGTCAATGTAGTTGTCTGTTTCAGCAGAAGAGGGCACTGTGTGCAAAGCTTCATGTCCCAGTACAAGCAGGCCTGTCAGTGGTGCAACACAATAGATCAAAAACTGCAGTGTCATTTCCAGTGCTCATGTTTGTCTGTAAGAAAATAAAAACAACTAATGTTTAACATTGTTTTCACCTACGCCATTGTTGTGTTGAGGACCAGATCGTCTGTTGGTCATTGCTGACAAAGCTGTGGGTGCTTTATATTATAATTTAAGCATGGAAACAAAGTCTGTGATTGGCAAGAGAAGAAAATGCTCCCAGAAAAAGTAGCTTCAGTAAATTTACTAAAGTTTTCTTAAACTGAATATATTTTAACTAGAAATAGATATTTTAGTAATTTAGAAAACTATTACAGTTTACTACTGTGTAATGCATAATGCCAGGGCGGTTTTGTTTGCCTTATATCACAAGTGTTTACTTCTAAAAAATTTTTTTTTGTTGCAACATTTAACATATAATCACATGAGCTACATGTGATTTATCTTTAAGCATTCAATTTATGCCATTGACCCTTTTAGAAAGAGCCAGCAGCAAAGCTGGAAAGCCATATCCCAAGATCATATACTAGTTGGTATACTGGTCGACCAGCACAAGGCCAATATAAACTGGTTTAAGCAGAGAAAACATTTAACTTTAGACAACTATTATAATCTGGTATAATCAGATTCAGATGTGATATATTTTTTATTTATTCACTTTGTCACACATGTTCACTTGATTACATAGAAAATGCATGGAATTTTTCTGAACCGCTTCTATAAGCACCCGGTTTATTGGCCATAGACCCTTTTAGAAAGGCCAGCAGCAGAGCTGGACACCAGCCAACGCAGCATTAAGTTTTGTTTTGGAAGCTGATATGCTGGTGAACCAGCAGGACCAACATCAGACCAGCACAAACCAGCTTAGCTGTCCTTAAGTAGAGGGAAGCATTCAAGTAGTTTTGAAGAATGATAACAAGAGAAGGCCATCATTAGCAAAGAAAGGTTTTATTCAATACATAGCTACTGTTTCAGGAAACCACAATAAATACACATTTCAATAGATCATTCATAATAAATACTGCAAACAGAATGTCCCGGGGATGCTAACAGGGCTGCAGAGTGTTGAACGGAGCCTGTTACTAAAGGCTTTAGCACTGCTAGCTCAGCTCAGGCTGCTTAGGCCTGAAGGCCGTACATTGTTCCTACTCCACCAGAGAATGAGGTTATACGAGCACTGTCAGTCGAGAGGTAAATGAACAAAAAAAACAAAACACAGACTGTAGAAATATTGTGACATTATTTTTCAAGGCAAAACCAAAGTATAAGGACTTTAGCTTATGACATGAGCTCCCGCTTCCCCCGAACAGAGAAAACGCAAGAGCCTCGTGACTGAAAAAGAAAGGCATTCACTTTAGTTTCTGTGAGCCACAGCAAAGGCAACGTGCCAGTTTACCTTCCAACCTATTTCATTTCCTTTTCTCTTCTAGGAACATTCAACGATTCTCCTTATTTGTTCAATGATTTAGTCTAAAGTTTCCACTTTGTTCTACAAGTAACTCATTTATGGCCTTATTTCCTGTGAAAGGATTATGTTTCTACACTTGCTGAGGTCAGGTTTGTGTTTCTCCTGGTGAAATCACTATAGGAAAATGATTGTCCTATCTTATGTTTTTTTTTTTTTTTTGAGAAACAACCATTCGAACAAAGCCTACATGTCCTCTAAACACTATGAAGACATATGCCACAACATTTGTGCGTTAAATAAGACTTTATTTTAAGACATATCAATAAATGAACTGAGATCCGGCAAGTGAAGGACTGGAAAGTACCCTTTGGAAATAAACATAAATGTTGCTTGTATGTTACCCATTTTAGTACACTATTGCACTTGACAAACTAATTGGTCTTTGTTCATATATAATAAATTTATCAAAATCATTTACTTATTATTAAATATCAGATGATCAGCTAAGTCAATTCAATTCAATATATAGCTTCTCCCAAATGTAACAGATCGTTCTTAGATTTTTCCAGTAAAACTTAACTGCATTTCTTTCAGCTGCAGTACATAGTAGCACATTAAACAGGGAAACGATCTCAGGCTGCCATACACTTCTTATTACAATGTATGAGAAATCAGAACTCTTTCTTCGCCGGATATCTGGTACCTCTTAGGATGATTACAACTGTGCCACAAATCTAGTATTAGAAATATCCATTCTATTCTTTGTTTCCATAGACTTCACAGTTTTAGCATTTAAACACTGTTATATATCATAACTTCATTTCAAAGATATGCCATGTCTCATTACAATGAACTTGATGCTCTTCAAAGTGCATTTCATCATGTCCCTGTATAGCCCCAAGATAATAGTTGGAAATGCTGAAATGAAGAACTCTTTCTTTCCCTCTCACTCTTCAAAAACCTGAATGTTGCGGTGAGGATTAAATTACGGTACAGTAAGAGAAAAGTCCACCTTGTCAGTGCTCTCTGAAAGACTATTTGCCATTCGGTGTGGCACCAGCCCCTGGAAAAGTGCATCATTTTCATGAAATGTTCTATATTCACAACTTAAATCTTGTGATTTTGGTATTATAATCAAAGGCAAAAACAGCAAACATTTTAAGAGCGGGCTTCATGCTTTTACGAATGCTTTAAAAGCATGATATACATATGTAACGACGAGAACTCAACCTTTGTACAGCACATCAATGCAAATTCTTACAAAAACCATAAATTGCCAACGAAAGCTACAAAATAACATGCTTTTTTTATCAAAACAATTAAGTATACACATTTTCCCGAACATATTAATGAACAGCAACTTTTTTTTTTTTTTTTTGCACCACAGACACACAGACATAGAAAAGTTCTATCCACAATATCTGCTCAAAACTAGAACTTTTACTTTTGAAATACAAGATACATTGCACAGGCCTAAAGCTTACAGTTTATGTTATCTGATCTCAGTTTGCACTTTAAATTACTGTTTTTTTTTTCCTGGTTCTTTGAAAAATACATATGGTATGAATCCTTCTCTCTAGTGACATAGAAGTCAAATTAGTCAATGTGAACAAATGAAACTCCTTCAAGTGCAGGAACAAAGGCCATTCTGTCAGTCTGTGTGGCATCTCAATCGAATACTTCATACCTTACTAGTTCAAAGATTTCTTCTCCTCGTGGCCGTAGTGTAGGTATCTAAACTGGCGTGGGCTCAGCAAAAGGCTCCAGCATTGGTGGTCCTTTGGTGGCGTCTGCTAAAGAGGCAACCTCCTTTGGCTGCTCCACCACAAAACAGTTGCCGTTCGTTGTGTAGCCATCCTGTGTGTTATTGTTTAGATAGTTCTGGAACTCCATCTGACTCAGCTCTCCTGATTGGCTGTGGAAGGTCCCTTTCGACTGGACACTTTGGTCCTGCTCTGGTTCGCAGCAGCCTATCACAGCTGAGGATCCATTAGTGAGGGTAAAGTGATGATTGGCGTATTGTTCCTCAGGGGGCTGTGAGTAGTCAGTGTAATGCTCAGTGGTCATGCTAAAGGGTCCCTGTGTCAGCACTCCATTAGAGTTGTTAACCCTGTCTTGATATGAAGTGGAGTCGCCTCCATAGCTCTCGCTAGCCTGGCTAGCGGCAGCTAAAACGGAGGTGTTCTCCATCTGATAGTACTCAGCTGAGGAGTTGATGAAGTAAGAGTTGCCGTTAGTCTGGTTCTCCTGTGCGACTGTGTTCTCTGAGTAGCACATCACAGAAGATGTAGGAACCACCTCGCTGTGTGACACAGGAACGGCGCTCAGCCCGTCTTCAAACTCCTCCGCTTTGTCTTCATCGTTGTCGACATCCTCCTCCTCCTCCTCCTCCGAGTCGCTGTTAGCCAGGCTCTGCGTGCTCGAGTCCGACAGGCTGCACAAACTGCTGCTCTCGTCTTCGTCGTCTTCGTCCTCTTCATTTTCCTCATCATCTTCGTCCTCTTCCTCCTCCTCTTCTTCCTCCTCCTCCTCCTCTTCCTCCTCTTCCTCCAGGGCCTCGTCCATGTCGTCCACGGCTTGTAGGTGCATGATGGCACTCTGCTGAACCGGATCAGACAGAGAGTATTCTAGGGTGTGTTGGCCAGAGGCCAGCGGGCTGCAGTGGCCGTTGGTGTCGCTGTGGTACCCGCTGGCGGTGGGGGTTGGGGTGGAGCTTTGCTGCTGCTGCTGCTCCCGGCTCTTCTCCAGCTCCAGCTTCATGATGGTGTGCAGGAAGTGCGTGCGCACGCGGATGGGGTTGAACTCGATCCGGCCGGCTGCGTTACTGCAGCCCTCTTTAGTGCAGCCACAAGGAAACGACATGCGGTCCACCTGCACACAAACGACACCACCGACCAGCGTTTAGCTTCCAAGATTTTAAACGGAACTCAACTTGAAACCTCACCAAATTAGACCAACTTGTCAGCATGAGGCCCCTTAAGCTAAATGAACTCTCTTAATCAGCTCCATCCATGTCGGCTGTTTTGTGCTTGATGTCTTCACTTTATCAGGCCATATCTCAATTAGACCTTATCTCTGTAACATCTTAATCAGCGTTTTAACTTGTCAGTCTGCCATTTAGGGTTCTCCAAGCTGGAGCCGACTTTACCACAGATGGTGAACATGCCTTAATTATTACAAGAGAGAATGTCATTGAATGAATGACAATGAAGTGAAGGGATGAAGTAGTAAATGTATGAAAGACTGTGCGTGTTGATAATCCTGTCTTGGCATAAAGAGGAGTCTCATGAATAATCTTGTTAGCAGGCAGCCAGAAAGGTCATACGTCAGCCATGGTAATATTTACTAATATATCATATGCAGTCGTACAAGCAGGTAATGTGATGATGTTTACCGTTATCGCCATAAAAAACATTACATCACTACATTCAGGGCATACTGTGGATATCTGCAACTGCATGTTCGATTACAAAGAAAGCAAATTCTGTTTAATTGGATTTCATAATTAGCGTTGGTATCAGCTTTTCATTAATTTTTTTTTCTACAAACAGAGCCCTCTTATTTGGGTAACCATGTGGAAAGTAATCGCAGTAAACAGTTAAACCTTTTCGTCCAGTAATCTTGTGATGCAGGAGCCAACACTGTGATAGCTTAAGATCTTGGTCAAATAAAAGAACGTAATAAAGCAGGCTTCAATAAAAGCTGTGGCTGTAACACGCAGTTATCATTGTTTTAGCCACAAAACTAGTAAAGAACAAAACATTGCTAATGTCATGCGAACTTTGAGTTCATGGCTGCTTAGAATTACGACCTAAAAACATGATTTTTTTCATGTTTGTTTTTTCTGATGTGTGAAATCTGCTGTCCTAAGATGTTCTACCTAGGCCTAAACATAGGTGACTGTTCTAGAGGCATGTTATTTTTCTGTGGTACCCATCACATTTAACCGCTGTGTTTTTAGAACAATCTGGTCTTTACTAGGTTTAAGAAATGTCATCATCACATCACCCAGCATATTTAAGTTACATATGCTAACATCTCTTGCCATGGTTTGCATGAAGCAAGTTTTTAAAACCGGGTACTAAATGAGTTTTGACCTGTTGCCATGTAACATTGGTACCACAGTTGAGCATCACTAAACACAAGCCTACAAGGCACTACTAGTGCTTTCTTAACTTAGTTTCAATTGACTAAACATCAAAATAACTAATTATTGTGATACATAGCATGTATAATGAAATGTCATTGTGAAAATACTGTGATGTTAGATTTTTGCTATAGCACCCACAGGCGTGTTTACCTGGCACTTGATGCCGGCCAGGCTGCAGGCGCAGGTCTCTGGGTCGCAGAACAGCCTACAGTCGCAGCCACAGTCCTCTCTGGACACCCGGATGGCCCTTAGCTCGTGCTTCTCCTCCACGTCTATCTTCTTGACACCAGAGGCACGTAGCAAAGCTCTGCGCTTCTTCGTGGTCAGTGGCTGAAGGAAGAAGTACTCGTCCACCTCTGTGTTGTCTAAGTCAAGATCATCATCTGAGATGTCGTCCAGTGTGAGAGCATTGGCCTCCTCTGACTCCACAGAACCATTCTTGGTCAGCTACAGAAAAAAGAGCACTTCAGTGAGTAGGCTACAGCAAGGTACTGTAGATAACTGCATATACAGTCAGCAGCTTAATCTGTCCTATTGCAAGATAACCAAAATTATCATCCTTTCTAATAAAGTAATAAAGTAGACTGATGTAGTGTGTACATGTAGCTACAGTTTCAAAATGCACTGTTCACTGCCCAGTCCGTGTGGTCAGTATATGGAAATTTGTACATCTGGAAGAAATATGTATATATTGAAGTTTGTATTTTTGCCCATTGCTAAAATTTAGCAATTTTCTTTCTCTTGTTTCTAATTAGGTACTCCATGATTGCCTTGTGACGTCCTGTTTCCCTGCTATGTGATTGGCTGGTTCCGTCGGCACTGGTTGTTAAAAGGCGGCTGCTACATCTAGAATGGCGTGATTTTTTGATACGGCTCGTTGGCGCGTTCCATTGGCTGCCCGTCCTCCCACCAGTCCAACAATTTATTGGTTTTCTTTTGTTGTGTTTGTGTTAGGCTATGTATTTGGTTGGGTTTTTTTCTTTGTAAGTTATTGTTATTTATTTATTTTTTGAAGGATTGTAGGGGTGACCTGCTCTTTTGTTTGAACTTGTTTGTCTTTGTTTATAGTTAGAGTAGTTAGGAGAAATGTTTTTGTAATTTGGTTTATTTTCTTTTGTTAGTTTAGTTAGTGATTCTTTTTTCCCTTTAGCGTTTTGTTTGTTATTTTGGGCCTTGGGGTCACCCTGAAGAGAGAGATCCTTCTTTTTCTTATACTGGGTATAAAATTTCAAAGCCAAGTAAAACAAAATCAAGCAATAAAAGACAAACATTGCAATAGTAATTGAGATTTAGTTTTTTTTGGTTTTTTGCTTCATCAATTTAAACTAATTATATTGGTTTGGTCTGGCGGCTGAGCGGACAGTCTCGCTTTCTCTTTTGTTGCTTCTTACCCCTAGAAGAACAAACAATATGGATACTTTTTCTTACCCTGAGTTTGATGGAGTTGAGTTTTTCTTCTTTCAGGTGGTCTCTCAGCATGTCCCTGTGTAGGCGCTCCTGCTCCTTGGCAAACTCGCCCAGTGTGTACTGCCGGACTGAGCTGTGTCTGCTGGACATGCCCAGGGTACTGCCGCCCTGGCTGGGTACACTGGTGAAGCCCTGCCGCCGGCTGAAATAATACACCGTCACTTTCTCAAAATGTACCCTGCGTGTTCTCATCCTCTTCTCTCTCTTCAGGATGGAGGATGCTGGTGGGGAAAGGAAAACATTTTGTTTAATCAAATTCAGAAATGAAAGATTTTTGGTAATATTTGAAGTAATAAAGTGCATGAATAGATATAATAAAAAAAATACATTTTATTTATATAGCACTTTTCAAGATACTCATAGACACTTTACATACAAAGCAAACAAGGACAAAGTAAGAAATGCAAAAAACATAACTTTAAAACAGGATTCAATCATTTCATTAAAAGTAAGAATATATTAGGTTTAGAAAAGGTGGGGGAGAGTGGGAAACAAACAGCAGCAAGAGCCTGGATTCCTCTCAAGGTTTCTTCCTTTTATTAGAGTTTTTCCCTGCCACTGTCGCCTCTGGCTTGCTCTAGGGGGGCTTGGACCTTGATACCCTTTCTCACGTTTTGCTAAGCATGGACTCTTTTCTTACCATGCTTCTCTTTGATTCCTCTTATTCATAAACTCATTTTCTGTAAAGCTGTTTTGAGACAACACTGGAGGTGAAAAGCACTATATAAATAAATAATGGTTGATTGATTGATTGATTGATTGATTGAAGAAAATTGGGGGAGAATAGTATAAAATAAAGTAACAATATACATCCAACAGTACTGTGCAAGTCTGGGACCACACTTCATTTATTATATTTCCAGTCAAAAGGCTTGTTAATTCTAGGCTATTCTATGCTTAGGAGACATTTCTGAAATTTGATTGTGATGATATAATACAATCCACTTGGATAAAGCGTCAAATAAAACGAAGTAAATAAAAAATTAGTTTTTAAAGTTTGAATGTTTTAAATGTTTTAAACAGTAGCCAAAGCTACTGAGTGAGAGAATTCAAGCAAGAAGACAAAGATCCTGCTGATGTCCAGAACATCATTTAATGTTTTTGTGAGAATCAGGAAATGCAACAGGTTTCTAACTAAAAAAGATAAAAATCCCCTCAGATGTCTTTAAAAGTGAACCCTGGAAAGACTATAAAAAAATGAGTGGACTTATTTAATATTTGTTTTCTGTTGCTGATGGTGATAAATTAATAATCAAATAATAGCCACATAATAGATATGAGTTTGAACACTGACAGAGATGGACACGAGCCCTTAACAATCCATTTACAGCTTTGGGCAGATTCGGTTTTTGTCTTTTCCTTACAGCATTTTTCCTCCTCTATCAGACTCAACTCATAAAATGAAGCTCATAAATCAAAACCCCCACCTATACGTGAGCAGCAGCATGGACTGTTAGTGCTCACCCCTACGGTAACCTCGGCTGGCTCTTTTAAGAACCCATACGCCTGTGGTTCTCACTGTTTGGTCATTTAAAGAGGGAGGAGGGTGGCGTCAGTGTAAATATACCCAGCATAAATATCTCTCGTCCCACTGCCTCGCCGACTGCTCTCCTCATGTCAGACACACACAGGACAAATAGAAACCATCTGTTCCCGCAGCACCCCCTCTACAAGCACGAGGACAATACATTTCATTACAGACACAAGTGCGCCGCACTCACACTTTCTCACGGCTTGGGGAAGCAGGGACTCCGGCGTCAACCCAACAAAGCAAATTTTGCCGAAGATTTCCACAAACACATGGGCCCAGTAAATGTTAAGCAGGCAATGAAATGGGTCGCGATTAGATAATTCACTTGTTATTCTTGTACACATCTTTTACATAATCTTGGTGCTTCACTTGCCAAAAATGATGAGCAACTGCCCTTTGTGTTTGCAGCTCATTCACTACTACTGTGATAAGTGGGTGTCTGCATGTCTGGTTGTCATGGATCAGCACTCTCTTAAAATACTACTCAGAATGATCACTTCTTTCCAAGTTGGAGTGAAATGGAGGGGCTTTCTAAGACCTAGAGTTTATTTCCACAATAGTTCATACCTGATGCAAATAAACTTGCCATCATTTTTAATGAGGGGCTCTTTAAGTGGATACGAGCATCACAAAACATTAAACAGCCAAGAGGTGTGATGAAGCTCTTAATTTTAAGTGCTACTCCAGATGGTGGGACGAAGAGTCCAGGCTTAAAGGTTTGTGGATTGACGCGTAAATGATTGACAGGCCTAAAGCAAAGGTCTTCCTGTCCATGTATTCATATGAAAACACTGATTGTAAGGGATGTTTTCACATAAAGATACTGATTTTGACAATGCTCATTCACCAACTAAACCTAAACTAAAGTACCCATCCATCAGTGTGAAATTGAGCTAAAGCAAAAACAGGAACGCGGGAACTTAACATTTACGGCGCAATCCTGGCACAGGCTGTCATTGTGTGGTGAGCAGAGGACAGTGAAAATCACAGCTTTGCACTTGTCTGCCCTGCATGACTGGAAATCATATTCAACTCCCCGCAGACCTCAGTGTCTGCATTAGCCACTGTGGAAAGACCTCTGAGACACGTTCCTTCCCTGCTGAAAGAACTCCTCTCCCAGCTCTGTACCAGCACACAAGCGAGGCACTGCCAGCCTATTAGCACTGGACTAACAACCTGAGCCCTGCCAGCCGCCTTTGGTGTTATTAATCATTAATGAGTCCCACCGTCAGGCAGTTAGCTAGCGTCAGCCATGCAAAGGGAGCTGCTACCTATGGACTCAGTGAGCTGCGAGCGCACTAGGCTATGTGATGAGCAATGGGGGATAGGTTTACTCAGCTGTGGCTTTTTCTTAGAAACCCACATACTCTTTCTCTGAACTCAGTGAGGGGCGGATCACAGATTCATTGGTGTAGCTCTGCCCGCCGCAGCTCTAAATCACAGATTCACCGGTCTAGGCTTTCCGGCTGAAGCTCGAACGGAGTGACAGCTCCGGTTTTTATTGCACGAACAGGTTAGAGCAGCTGAAAACTCTCAAAAACTACTCAGCGCAACACAATCCCTTCAGATCCGTTATAATGTGATAAGAGTGCTGCTCTCCAACAGGATAGATTCACAGAGTGTGTTTTTACGGGCATCATAATAACTGATGTTTTTAGGATGGCATGCTCTCGAATGCTTAGGTAGCTCTCATTTTATGAAGTCAAATACCAGAAAACAAAACGCAAGCACGGAGAGCAGCCACTTGACGCCGCAACTCACGGGCTGGGCTAGTTTAGGTTTATTGTGATAATGGATATCCTATTGCAGGCCCACTACAGACAAGGATGAAAATCAATATTCAATCGTGCCGCTAAATTTCTGCCTGCTGAAGGACCTTAGAGCAATTCTTTAATGGCACGATGCAAATGTTTCTCATTGCTTTCCTTGCATTTGAAGGACCACTCTACTGCACTGCTCTTGATGGCTGGAATGGCAGGGCTGGAGAAAGTATGTGCCTATTCAGAACCCACCTCTTTTCAAGAAGCTTTCAAGAAGATTAATCAAGCAGGCCTACACTCTAATTCTGTTCTGATACCATGATGCCTGAATGTCAATGCTGAATCACTCGTAAATGTACAAACTGCAAGCTATTTTCTGGTATCACATGATATTTGGTGTGACGACAGCGAGGATGACTCACGTGTGAAGCGAGAGGCCGAGGGGTTGACGCTGTCACTACTGTCTCCACTCTCGCTGCTGGATATCTCCTCCTCCTCGGACTCCCTTAGCGACGAGCACGGTGACGCCCCCTCCACCTCCTCGAACTTCCTCTTCAGTATTCCACTCATGGCTGCCAGCAAACCACACCTGTGTACGAGAGGCAAAGAGGAAGATGCTTTAATACCCCGCTTATGTCTGCTTCAATTCTCAAACTACTCAATTAGCTATGGGCAACTCTACGAGCATTCGTAGCTTCAAGCTTTCTCCCTCCCTCGTTCCTTCTATTCCCTCCTCCCTTCCTGACATTCCCTGGGCAATTGATCACCTTGCCACAAAGGGCCTCAGATGGAAGAGAGGGGGAAAAAATCTACTAATTGAATGCTACCTCTGACGTCCTGGAAGTAGGCTTAGTCTGTCCTTGATTGAGTGGCCTCAGAAAAAAAAAGGATTCTTGGGTGGAGTTTCCAAAGCTTGTCCCCATGTAGTCATAAAAAACATAGGTTTTAAAAATGTATTAATCGCAGAAGCACAATAGCATGTGGTTGGAAATGAAATTAAAAAAAGACTTAACGGCTTAGCAGTGGGTTTTAAGCATGCCCCAGGCACAGAAAAATGGTACAGGCAAGCTGCGGTAAATAATTAGTCTTAGAAAAAATAGAAAATCTGATACATTTCTGCTTGTGCTTTAAAATTCATTTCATAGACAAACCAGGAGCTGATGAATAATTACAGGGAATGCCTGAGTGTTAATAATAGATAGAAAAAATACCTATACCTTATACCTAAAAGCTAGTGTCCAAAGTACAATAAACATATAAACAACCCTTTTAAAATAAAATACATGCAGACATTATGAGAACAGCTGCAATCTGAACTGTGTAAGTGCTATTACTAAAGTAAATAGTGAGCCTGTGTTAATTGTATGAATACATTCTATTGTTGCCAGTACTTGGACACCCCCTTCATACCTATATTACTGCCAGTCAAACTCCATAGACAAACACAGTCAAATGGGTGATACTCAAGAGCTCAGTGACCTTATACTGGGTAGCGTCATATAACGCCATGTTATTAGTTTGTCCTTGCTAGATCTGTCCTGGTCAACTATGAGTGGTATTGTTGTCAAATTGAAGCAGCGGTTACTGAAGTAGTACTGTAGTACTGAAGCAGAGCAGGGCTACTGAAAGCTGAACCACTTTGAGATCTTAATAATGGCCTATACTCTGATGCATCACTCACTACAGAGTGCCAAACTCCCTCTGGAACAGTATTTCAGTAGTTTAATGAAATTGCTTTCTACATCTGAGCTGCTGTACAGTCTAAGCTCGCTATCTGCAATGCCAAGTGTTGGCTGGAGTGGTATAACACATGCCGATACTGGACCCTGGAGCAGTGGCAGTGGCAATGTGTTCTGGATGCAAAGTGTCATCAGTGAGGTTTGGTGAAGGAGGGATAATGATCTGTTTTTCACAGTTTGGACTAGGATTCCTAGTTCCAGTTGAGGCCAATGTTGGTGCTACAGCATACAAAAGACATTTTAGAAAAGTATACAGTAGTTTGAGGCCGTCCCCTTGTACACATAGCTAGCTCCATGAAGACATGGTCTGACGAGTTTAGTGTGGAGGTACTCCAGTTGCCTTCACAGAACCCTGACTTCCACCCAACTGGACACACTTGGAATAAATTTGAATGTTGACTCAATGTTGGATTTGAGAGGTTACTTAGACACGGTACAGGTGTTAGCCTCATGTTTCACTGATATATTCAGATATTTTTATATATTATAAGATATAGTACAAAATAAATCCAGAATCCTGGGTCCTGGCCACCTGAGACTAATAATCATTCCTATAGTATTTTGGGTTTTATTAAAAGCATTGATGAATGGATGAGGTGAAATTACTAAGCCTGATAAATCAGTGGAAGTATCAAGTATTAATCAGCTCATAATTATGTTCACAGCACACCATTAGTAATCATGGCTAAAATCTCCAGAGCGTTTTGTCAAAACCTTTTGTTATGTAGATGAGCCAGATCCTACACTGATTTCCAAAACCTGCAGCAGAGCTCCGAAAACTCCCAGACTGCTAACCCTGCTCTTCCTCACTCTCTCTCTCTCTCTCTCTCTCTCTCTCTGTCTTATTTCCAAAACTAAAATAGCCACTATGACGAGAAAGCTGCAGGAGAATGAAAGAAAAAAGAAGAAGAAGAAAAAAAACAGTACAGATTAGCAGCGTGCCAGTATCTGGCGCGAGAGGCAGCCCGGCTGGCTGGTTTCAGAGGGATATGCTGCTGTATTGTTTCATGTGGTGAGGCTCAGAGCCTCTCAGTGCTATCGGCTGATTACAGAAGCCCAGGCAGAGTGGGGTGCGCTGGGGCAGACTCTCAGCACAAGCCTATTGTTCTTCTGCGTGTGCTGATGGAGAGAGGGAGGAAGGGAGGGAAAGGGAGAGAGAGGGAGAGCGTGTGAGAGGAAGAGAGCAACTGGAGAAGCTCCAAAACCACAGCATACAGCGCTGCTGTGGAATGTCTAGCATTTTCCCCTACAGTACAGAAGCCACTTTTCTAACAGGCTGTATTCCACAGACAGGCTGATCTAATCTAGACGCCCCTCCCTGAGAACACCAACCATCAACCATGCACATTATAAACCAGCTCTTAGTGCCACATGGCTGAAGACAATAAAATAAAACTCACAAAAATAGACTAAAGGGCATCTTGAGCTTCAATTATAGGAAAGTCCCCGTCTCCTATCATTTTAGTCGTACTCTTTTTGGAACAAGGCCTGCTGCTCTCCGTCAAATCTCTGGGACAGGTGGGGGGAGGGTGGGGCGTTAGAGATAATTGAAAATGGCTCTTCCAGTTTTTTTTGGGATTTTTTTGGATGAAGTCTATTTCCTTGTAATCATCATAATTAGTTCCCCCTTGTTGAAAATCCATTCGCATTCTTTGCCCTCAGCGGATGCCGCACTGCTCTTTCATACCAAAAGTGGTTGCCATGGAGATACTAATATACTTGCACAAATAGTGATTTCACATCAGAGTGTCATTTTGATTATTTTTGTGTGTTTCAGCCGTCTACCGCACACAACACCCCCCCACAAAGATCTGAAAATAAACACAAGCACCACGCAGCATCCCTGTATAATCGTAATGCGTTCATAAAATCATGGCTGAAGAAAACAGGCTCTCTATTAGGCAATTCTGGTAGAGGCTTCCAGAGCACGACTACCTTTAACTGCAATCATAAAAATATAAAAACATGGCATGTGCTGATAAATGCAAATCCACAAGCGTTCACCTCGAATGATGAGCCACTCAGGCCTGGCACAGTCTTATAGCAAAAGAACGGATAATAAACAGGGAAAGTGGCTAATGTTTAAGTGGGCAGAACTCCTTGTTAAGGTAGAAAGCCTGCGCTGACTCTGACTCTGGCTCCGGCTGCGTCTGAGACCAGAGCAAGAGGAGCAACTATTCATTTCTTGACACAATGAATTGGCATGACATCATGGGTAGCCCAGAGGTAACAAGAGCTGACTGCCGTAGTGTGGAGACAGGGTGAGGGAGAGAGAGAGAGAGAGAGAGAGACTGTAACCCTCCCAGCAAGCTATTCCTCCTCTCCATCCTTTTCTTTTTCTCTCTCCCTCTCTCTCTCTTTGTCTCTCTCAGCAAGGGCTGCTGTAGTTTTCCACAGCCACACTTTTGCAGCATGTTGCAACTGAACCTTTCTGCAGCGAAAGCCCGGCACTGAAAATCCAGCCACTCCCCGGAACAGCTCCACATGCAAACACACGCAAATGTACATGCACTCCAACTCTGCACAACTCTGAGTCATCGCTGTACAACACAGCACCACCACAACGCCTGTGCTATGGAAAGTCCTAAATACTGCAGCAGCAGCCCTGTAGGTTAAAAAGACTAACAATGAGAGAAGTTCATGCTATCATCATCATCAACAACATCATTTCCTTATACGTCTCAGCAATAAAGCCACAGTTAGTCAAGCCCTGCTGGAGCTGGGAATGACACATCAGTTCAGCAGTTAGCCGCGGGGCCCCCATACCGGGCTTAAAGGAGCTGACTGACCTGTGTCCAGTGCCTCTGCCATGCTCCGCACGCTACTGCCCTCCGCTGACCGTGTCCGGCCGCGGAGAGTGAATGAGCCAATTCAGTGAGCCGCCTGGATGAGTTGTGATGAATGAAGGCCTCCCATTTCACTCGGCCTGCACGCACGCGCACACACACACATATGTACAGCAACCCCCACCGAAGAGAGAGGATCAGTAGGGGGGGAAGAGAGAGAGAGAGAGAGAGAGAGAGAGAGAGAGGGAGAGAGAGAGAGAGAGAGGGAGAGAGAGAGATGGAAACGGAGGCAAGAGAACATGCATAAGAGAAACCTGTGAATTCAGCAGCCCAGTCTTTACTGTTCTTACCACTCGCCTCAGAAAAAAAAGACCAGAGACTCTATCTCTCTCTCCCCTGGTTCTCTCTCTCTCTCTCTCTCTCTCTCTCTCATTCGTTCTAGCCACACAAAGACTCATTAGGTGCAGCCAGCTGAGGGCTGGAGACTGAGAACAGCCTGCCTGGGAGATCACATGGGTGGGATGTCTGTGAGAGAGAGAGAGGGAGAGAGAGAGAGAGAGAGAGAGAGAGAGAGAGAGGGAGAGGGAGAGAGAGAGAGAGAGAGAAGGAGAGGGAGAGAGAAAAAGGGAGAGAGGGAGAGAGAGAGGCACCCTTGCCTGCTGTGTTCCTGCTGTCTGCAGATATTTTTACCAGCGTGAGAATGGGAGGGAGAGAGGGGGGGGGAGAGAGAGAGAGAGAGAGAGAGAGAGAGAGAGAGAGGGAGAGGGAGAGGGACAGGGAGAGGGAGAGAGAGAGAGAGAGAGAGAGGTGTACAGATTGCAGGAGGAGAGATGTAGGAAGAAGGAGAGATGTGAGAGTCAACATCCTGCACAGTAAAGTAATCTAAAGAGATTAATGGGTATACTAACAAATTAGCCAAACACACACAAGCAGGACTGAGTCTGTTGCGCTGGGATTTGTGGTATAAGCTCATGTAGCTACAGTTAATACGAGCTGCCACATGCTTTATCAATGCCACTAGTTGGAGAGTAATGATGCCTTCCAGCACCAACAACTTCTTTCCAAACCCAACCCCAAATCACACAGAAAGTGCAATACACTGGTTTGTTCCAACAAATAAACTCAATATTTGCTTTTTTAATTTTTCCTCAGCCTCTAAAGGCTACCTTTACCTCTACCTGATCATTTGTTATGTAACCTCTGCCAAGAAATTAAAGGTGATTCTAACACACACACAATATTTGGTTTTAACACTACACTAGCTAGGAAATATATTATAGAACTGTAGCATTTTCAACTGCAGTTCAGTTGCACTGACTCCACACACCCTGTCCAGATCCCAGGCTTTTCATTTTATGTTTCTATTTTAAAATAGGTCATGAAAAAGGTACACATATGTACTTTTACCCTGGAAAATTGGACCTTAAGGCCATTGCTATACCTTTGATGGAACATTTACATTGTTTCAACCTGACAAACAAAACTGTCCCTGTACTGAATCCGGACCTCTGCTCCTCAATGACATCTGTACAGCTCTCTTTGGACAGGTAGGATAGTAGCTTTCATTCAACACACCTGCCAATCAAGGGTCTGAAGAGACATGTGGCAAAGTTGTTTGTATGGCAGCTTATATGGCAGCTGGCAGTCAGGTTTGGGTGTTATGCACTCTGACAGGGACATGGACAAAATGTGTGCAAAATGGATCAGATAGTATTTATCTCTGTCAGACATAGAGAAAATGAGAAAAAGTCAATGAATAAATAAATGAATGAATGAAAAAACGTTTTTTTATCCCCTTGCATTCATTTATTTACTTATAATATACATGTTGAACTGCATGCGCATGAGAAGTTTTGCACGTTTCAAAAATGTGAGCACTTTTTTACAATAATATTTTCTAATATTATTGTATCCTGGACAATAGATTAATGACAATACTTCTGTATTCATATGTATACTTATACTGATACTGTGATACAGCTGCACTTTCAAGTACAAGCAAGGGTGATCAAGTGGACTGCTTTCATTTTGCATGAATATGAAAAAAAATGCCCTCACTTCAAACTACAAATCAAGTTGTGGGTCCTTGTTCAGAACATGGTTTGATTAATGTCAACTGATTAAATCCTAATAGCAAACTGTTCCTTAGATAACCATCTGCTTATTTTATGCTATTACATTTTTAATAATGTTGCATGGTGGCAATTCACCATTTATGAGGCCTCAGTATCTCATAAAGTGAGAAAAACCAAACACTGTATGTGGACAATAAGGCATTATTTCTTATAAGTGTGCTTATAAAAGGTTTTGTACTGCTATGACCGTATTATATAGCATTAAAGGATTCTGGGTGAAGGGCTGCCTGCCTCATAAGGATGAAGCCTCTGTGTGTTTTGGGTTTAATAGTGGTCTGCTTTAGAGCTCTAGCAGTGCCTTTGGCTCGGGTTTGATTTACCCTGGACCCCGTCCTTGGTCACGGGCTTCCCTAGAGAGGGCCACTGCTATATACACAACATGGAATGTTTTCCTAGCTAAAGCCTTTCGGTATAACATATTGATCTCTGAATGGATGAACGCTAAAGCTGAGACTAAATGGAAAATCATTCAGTAGCATGCAATGTCCTCCTCTGACTTGTACAGCTTAATACTTTATTATTAAACAACGTTTCCGTATTCATCTATAGGCCAATCAATGGGAACAAAGCCTCGTGACCCTTTCCATACAAGTGGAGGACACTTGCGCATGTGAGGACATAAGCATCGTGGAACCTGATTCCAACACATGATTTAATTATTCTACTCGTTTCCTCTCAATCTTGGAAGCCCGTCCTTTGTATAACAGTGATATCTAATTTGCATTCCCTTCCTTTCCCTCCCTTATGGGGTGTCACACTTGCAGCTCCATTACATAAAAACGGAGAGCAGACGCCCGGCAGAAGCCGTTTGTTACACTGACTTGGGGTGCCACCGCAGCAGCAGTAGCGATGACCCATTTTGTGAATCCGTGCGTGCGAATTTGGATCCACATGGTGAGATTTTGGGCAACTGGAAGGGGGATATGTATATTTATTGGGCCTCATTTGCATAATGAATGTTTGGTTGAATTTAGGTCACATGCAAATGGGGTGTCCAGTTTCAAATCTAATGACTGGTCATTAGGTGGCCCGAGGAAAATTGAAATTTAGTTTAAAAAATATATATAAATAACACGGTTCTGGTGTGAAAAAGAGCTTAGTAATCACTGCATGTGTTCAACAGCCGTAATAACAGATGCAGTCTTGAGCGACAACGCGGGTCATGATAAAAAAACATCAGTGAGAGTCTTGAAAGAGGGGAGTCTCATTTGCAGCATTCATCCTCCAGGCAGCAACAAAATCAGAGGCTGAAAAGAATACACAATGTGATGCTGATGAAAGACTAAGGTATATTAAAGAAACAGGAATCCCCAGACAACATGTAGGCCCATTTTGAAACATTCATCTTCAGTGAAGCACCTCCGACGCATATGTTAACCTGCTGCTACTCTCTTGACCCTGTGACCTCTGTGGCCTATTCAATAATTCTGCAGCGCCTTTGACCCTTCCTTAGTGAGTGGCTTTGCACAGTACATAATAACTTCCCCAGATCAAAGTTCCATTCTACAGATATCTCCTGTAGACTACGACTAAACCCTGAAATCTTCCCTCAGCCAAGCTTAAAACACAGGTTAGCAAGCAGGAGAGGAAAAACTGATGCTTTTTTCCCCACTTTGATGCTGTGATACCAGCCTTTCTCAGCCACGAGGCATGCCCTCTCTGTCACCTCTACTTAACTCCCTTTGCTTTCTGCTGTCTCCCCATCTGTTCACCCTTTTCCCCGGCCCGAGCTTTTTCCTAAATGTTTTATAATACGTCAGCGTGCAGGAGTCCGGAGTGCCGAGGCGCTTCCATTGCCTTTAATTAGCAACATGCTAACCCCAGCGTGGCCTCAGGCCAGAGAAAGCAGAGCACGGTCACTCCGCTGAGTCACATGGGTCAGTCCAACACGGCGCTTCCTGGCCCTGGGGCTCAAACTTCAGCAAACAAATGAGCGCATGACCACAGTTGCAAATTACACAGGGAATTCAAGTCACAATAAGGGAGCAATGTGAGAGACTCCAGTGACACAATTCTGATAATACAGTGAGAGTGTAGTATGTTATAACCCTATACAATCAAATAACAGTCATTTAGCCCACCAAATCTAGAATTCCAGGAAGCACCATCCTTTTATATTTATGCTATTTATAACTTATTCAATATCTACTTCTGAAGTTGAAGAAAAACAACAATTGAAAATTGAGAACTAACTCTTATGACAATTCACACCAACATTGGTGATATGGCCATAGGTTCTCATTAAGATGAATTACAACACTTTTTATATCCTGGGTATCATTAGTAGAACACTGAACAGCTGCAGGAGCAGATTTGGAACAATTATACGGAGGGCTACTAGCATACACTAACTGTATAAACTGCATAGTAACAAGAGGCCGAATGGATGGCAGCCCATTAGTCCATTATTCCATTACATTTACCAATCGTTAGACTTGTTCCTCCTAGTAAGTCTTAAATAGCCCATTTTTTGCAAACATGAAAGTACTGATCACAGGACTGTCATAGCCTTGTAAATGTGGATATATATATATATATATATATATATATATATATATATATATATATATATATATATATATATATATATATATATATATATATATATATATATATCTCAGATAAACTGAATATTATGATATCCCACATCACAAAAATGTCTTCAGGTATTGCAATGTTATCTGCCTGTCAGTGGTGTTTCAGTGAACAGTTTAAATAAGCTCAGAAGCTCTTAAAATCACTATCAGTAAGAAAATCGGTTGAATCGGTTGAAACAATACAGCCTTAAGAAAATGGAATATAAGTTGTTTCAGTGATGTTCTTTATGCATTAATAGGAATCTCGGGTACAATTTCTTCATGTGTTGCATCAGAGCTACTGTTAGATATTTCAGACAACTGGAACGACAGTTTTTGCGATATAAAAGGAAATGGAGTCCTGAGGTAGCCTGTCTTGTAGGAACATTTGCTTACAAGTGTAATGTCTTTACTGTAACTTTAGATATTTCAAAGGCCTTGGTGTGCTCGAAGACTATGAATAGTCGTTTTGACACTTGAAGTGTCGGGAGCGAAGCTAACAAACTATCTGCTTTCATTGAAGCAGTGCAGAATAATCGCAGCCAGACCTTGTGCAATCGTTCAGACAGCAATGGAGGGGTCAGACTAGTGCTGGGTGAGCCAGCTAGGGCATCTCTCTCTCTCTCTCGACTACAGAGAGAAAAGCCAGGGCAACCATACAGCATGCACGCATCTTTTTGGAACCAGTCAGTGTAAGAGAGAGAGAGAGAAGATAAGAGCAAACAAGTGAGTAAGTGACAGCAGACTGAACAGAGACAGAGAGAGAAGGCAAGAAAGAGAGAAAGAAGTAGCGTTCGTCCAGCCAATACTCAATATGCCCCGCCTCAGCTCTACACTGTCAGTGTTTTTACTGTACTGTGGCACAACACAAACATTTTGCCTCTCCAGATGGCTTTAAGTTTCTCCTTCTGTTATATACACCAATGGAGAGCCTATCTTTGGCCACTGGAGATGCACAAAGAAAGAGGCATTGATGAAAAGAGAGAAGACTAAAAGACCATAGCACCTCAGGAGTAGCAGTGCAGATTCAGAGACTGTGCTTAACCTCATAAATCACACACACACACACACACTTCCACGCATGCACGCATGCACACACAATCACGGGCTGCCATAAACAGCAGCCTTGAGAAAACCAGGTCTCATCTGGAGACCCTCAGGGAGAAACTGTACACTGGAATGATTACGCGTCCAAAGATGATGTCTCTGTGCCCGTCTCTCTGTAACCAACCAAAGGAGTCTAAACACGCCGCTGATGCGTTCCACATTTCACTTCAGGGTTAGGGGGAAAAAGTTGTATGTGGGCCTCGGATCGACTTCGTGAAAATACCAAAGCAGAGTTTGTTTTGAAAAGGTCATGGTTGGCTCCCTCTGGATAGTGTTCATCAGCTGCTGTGCTCCATAAAGCAGGGATGGCATGGCTATGAATCATACAGCAATTTACATGGTGGAGTCTCAGAAGGGACCTTGTTCGTCAGAGCAACAGGATTAATCGAAAGCAAAAAGGGCGTTGCTCATCAAGCTTTCATCAGAGTGATTTCATTGTAATTTGGTGTGAAATAAACATCGATGTGGAGGACAAGTGGAAAAAACAACACACACTCTCATTTACTTCTGTCTATATTACACGGGACTTTTCTCAGTAGTGCAATGAGATTTGAACGTACACAGGCCGATAAAACAAGCAGGCATGACTTGGAACGTCAATAGGAACTGACATCCATTAACCTTAAATTCAGTACAAACTCGGTAGAATCCCAGTGTAACTTAAACTCCAGCTGATTTTCCATGAATACTGAATCAGGCTTTTTGTATACGTGACGCCAAAACATCTGTGTGGAAAAACCTTCAGCCATGTTGTTAAAACATAAATAAATAAATAAATAAATAAATAAATAAATAAATAACAGCCTCATTGTTTTCAAACGACAAACAGAGCGTAGACATGTTACTCATCACCCTATCCCAGAAATGACACAGACAAAGCCTAACCACAGCCTGCATTAACATAATGTACTGGTCATAGAGCGCTTACGAAAATAAGTCTTAGGCACAAAAACACCAAGAACAGTATGAGGGATGCTACGGCACTTGTCTCGAAAGGTTTTTTTGGGTGAACAACAAGCGAGGATACACGAGGCAATTAAAGACAAAGGAGCCCATTTAAGCAAATGTACTACACTCACTGCTTTATGGAAATGAGGCTTCATTCCAGCTCTGTACATTTGTTAACTTGCTGTTGCCCGAGGCATTAGACATCAAAACACATACACACGCACACACATGTATATGAATACACACACACACATACATGCACGCACACATTCACACGCACACACACACACACACATGAAAGAAGCGAGACAGAGCTGGCTGGCTGCTCAGTACCCTGCACACGGAGCAGACTGCTGCAGCTAGCGCCCAGCATTGATCTCCTCATCCTCCACACAGAACAATGGAAGGGAAAAAAATATATATTCCTCTATCGTCCTGCCTACATGTGCGGGGGTTCAGTTTTACAATGACTGATGCTCATAATCTGACCCCCGTTTTCTAATAGTTGTGTTCACTGGATGGCCTTTATTACCTGGAGTTACTCGCCACCTTGAACTGTTAATAGCAATACATACAGAGAGTACTCCTCACATCAAGCCTTGTGTTACCACATTAATTGAAAGAACATGAAAATATGTACTGCTGGTGAAAAGCAAAGTGTTCTCAGGCCCTAATCTGGCAACTTCAAAACAGCAGAGGAAGGACGTTTGCTGGAAGAAGGATTCCAAATTGGATGCTATAATTGACTAGAATTCAGAAAACGGTGCCTGCTAACACACAACATATTGTTCAGTTGTAATCAATTTAGGGCTGTCACAATTGCTCGATTAGATATTGATTGCTTGATATGAAAAAATCCTACAAGTTTTCCTTCTTGATAAATGGGCAGTGATTAGAAAGAAACAGTAAGAAACAAAGCCTAATAAACACACCATGCTTTCCCGTCACATTGTGGTGTGTATTGTAATAAAATAGTGTTAATTTATAATTTTCTTAAATTAGCTTTCTTTTCTTGTCTTTGAAATGCTTCGGAATGCTGTTTGTTTTCGTTCATTTTAGTCATTTTCTCTTCATCCACAATTCCACCCACTAAGTGGGTTACACACAATGCTACCCACTTCAAAGTTGGTCTGCGCATTAATTAATAAAGCCAGTAAGGGTGGCTGATATGGCCCTACAATAATATCACGATATTTTATGGTATTTTTGCGATAACGATACTCTTGTCGATATGCCAAAACATTGAATTAAAAAAAATATTTCAAGAATACACTACTGCAACAAAATGAAAATTAAATTTTATTATTGCATTTGATATGATATGGCACACCCCTAACTGAGATATTAAAAAATACCAGAATTTTCATCAGATTCTAACAGAAGTCAATGATCCAGAATGTCACGATACTAAATAATGCACTCCAAATATCTCCATATATCTAGGACTGAAGTAAAATGAAAGATACTGGACAGATTAAATCTGTCTCTAGTAGATATAAGTGTGTATAAGTGTAAAAACAGTAAAAGTAGTACCCTGGTGTGATAATTAGGGATGGGTGATACGGCAAGATGTTTCAGGGTATAATATCTTCACGATATTCAAAAATGTTGGCGATATTATTGTGTATGATACAATATGGAACACCCCTAAATGCCAGGTTCCAAATCCAGACCGTAATACACAGCGCAGTACACAAATATGCACACTTCCAGTGCCTCATCTTCATTTCTGATTTAAAGGAGCAATATGTAATATGAGATTTTAGTTATAAATATTCCAATATAACCTAAAATTATCAGCAGAGTGTGAAGAAATAACAGTTCGGATGGTATGTTAAAGACATATATGTACCATGTTGCAGAATTAGCAATGCTGTTGTAACACTGTATGTTGTAAGCATGCTAACCTGCTAGTACCGGCCCAAACTGTCTGTATCACTAGTTTGTAAATAAAACAAAGGAAGCCAGTGAGAAAAACAGCAGCAAGAGTCAACACTGGCGAGTAAAGGCATAAAAGTTTGATGCCGGGCTCGCATTGATTCTTTAGACTGCCGAGATAAACAGGGGAAGGAGTGAGGAGGGAGAAGGGGGGACTGTGTGGAGATTGAATTTGACACATTGCATTTTTTATCTTACATATTGCTCCTTTACATATTGCTACAAATAGTATTGAAATAAAAACGTCTGTGTTGGTCTCAGTAAAAATGAGCAATACATTATAATAATACTAGGAGAGCATGCTAACTGCCTAATACTGTTACTTCAGCTAGGCTAGCATGGCGCTGGCTTTTAGAGAAAAAAAACATCCTACCCACCCAAAGAACCTGGGGCCAGATATCAGGGCTGATTGATTTCAGAAATTTTAGAGCCGACTCTGATCACAGATCCAAGTATTGGGAGGCAACAGAGCCAATTCCAAGATTCAATTAAACACACAAATCTCTATTCCAAAAAAAATACAAAGTGTGATGAAAAAGCTAAATTGTACAACATTAATCACATTCAAGTTTAATTAAGCAAATTTGGAGAGCTAACTCTACCTACATCAGCTTAGCTGACTATAGGAGGTTGTTCATTTTCTTCCAGGTGAGCTGATAGTGTGGCACTGCCAATCGATTCCTGAACACCTAGAACCAAGGAATTTATTCATTTTGGGATCAAATTCCAGCCCTACCAGCTATGCTCTACTGAACTCCTGGTTTCCAAAGGCTGTGGTATCTCTGATGAAATGGTCAATTCTTAGACAGTGTCAGGCTACAAGTCTGTTTTGATGATTTAGCCTCTTTAAAACTCTGAATACTCAAATAATCACCAAAATAAACGTTATATTACTTGATGAATGATAAAATCGATAGTGACAGCTGCAAAAGGGCTACATATGATGGAATGTCTTTCTGCATTCAGTAATCAAATCTCGAAAATGTCTGCACGAGGCAAAATTGATTTTTGATTATAGCACTGACAAAACGGCGGCAGTTCACGCAGAGAAAACACTCTGAAATAATCAGGAAAATGAGAAGAAACGCCACTCAGAGAGCAGTTTGATATCTCCCTGAAGCTGGAGCTTGATATGAGAGAAATGCAGATGGGGAGTTCTAACTTTGCAGCTTCGCAGATCCCAACTGCATCAGTGCTGCTCCAAACCTCATTCCGCTCACGTACCGCCGTGGCATAATCAGGTACTTTCACCCTCATGTCAATCACAATGCACCCCTGAATTATTCATACAACTATATTTTATTTATGTCTGCATTTCTCCCATGCCACCTGAAGAAAAGAAAAAAAGTTAGAAGTTCGAAGCTCTGACGAAGAACGAGAGAAAGAGAGAGAGGAAGGAAAAGAGAGAGAGAGATGCAGAACATCTCACAAAGCGAATGATGCTTTCATCTTTAATACAAGCGCTGGGAGGCAGGGGTTGTCTGGGTCTATGCAAGCCCTCAGACACACACACACACACACACACACACACACACACACACACACACACACACACACACACACACACATTATTAATTCACTTTCTCGCTGAGATCTTATGTCATTTTCATATGTAAAAGGCTTCGGTGTGATATCAAAGAGGATCTATGATGCTGATCTGGTCTGTGTTTACTAGAAACAATGAAGGAAAGTCTCCGGCACAAAACGCAAGAATATCGTTACAATTTCGCCGCGTCCCTGTTTGAATCAACAACACATTACTCAAAGCTAGATCACGTGTTCAGTGCAAGAAGAAAACACATACTTCACTCCACTGAGGCTCAAGCTCAAACACTTCTTTGTTTCATACAGAAAGTCACAATTATCCTAAAGCCCTTAAGATCCGATCTGAATGAAGCACTGCAGCGAATCGAGTCTAATAGCATGGTTGTAATTTGAAGCTGTGGATGACTGAAGCCGTGCCAGACTTCCTGACTCATCTTTTCTCGCACTTTCATGCAATTGAAATGAGACGCAGACTGAGCCATGAAACAATAACGCTCACAATAGCACACGTCACCCCGCTTAGCGCGTATTTGACGTGTAAGGGGCTGAAGTGAAACGAGCAGTAGCCTTTGCTGGTTCCCAGCTACCTGACAGCTAGCATGCGTGCAGTCTAAAATTAGACGAGTGCATGTGTAGGCTGAGACATTGAGAGTGTGTCACCAAAAGATGACTAAACTGCCATTCATGCCAAACAATCAGTGTGGGATGGCAGAATCACACAAGTAGCTGTTTTACAGGCAGGGAATTATGTTTCCGTAGCATCATTCTTTGTTTATTTTATCATGTACTCAAGTGAGAACCACACTTTATCCATTAGATATGTAACGCAGCATCACCTTTTTATCAGGACTGCTGTGCAAGTAGCGCTGGTAGTGGCACTCTAAAAAAAAAAAGGTGAAAATAAAAAAAAGATGGACAGATCTAGTTCAGCTGATTCATATTTGATGTTGATTTAACTGATTCTGTCCCCCTTAAAAAAAACATTTGTGGAGCTCATGCAATAATATTTGACCATCAGGTTGCTTGGCAACATGGCCTAATGTTAACAAGATATATTGCTTTGTGGACATTTTAACTAACAATACATGTAATTACTTATGGATATTACTGTATTTTATCATAACAATATACAGCAGTGTAGTTTTTTAAATAATACACCACATACACCACAGGCCAGGCAGTGCAGTGATTATACCACAGTCATCCCAGCTTTTCTTAGACATACATACAAAGCAGTGAAAGCTGCAGAAATTCAATAATAAAATCCAATAACCAAATATTAAAGTGGAAATATAAACACAGTGATATTGCATTAAAACTTTATCTTGCAATAAAAACAGTCACTTTGTTTTTACTTAGCTGCATATCTTTATGTAATCATGCGCTATACTTTTCTTCTACTGTACATCTGCATTCAGCTTTGTCTGAAACGCTCTGTTTGAGCTCCTATGTCTTTAAGTCAATGAGCACAGTGGTTAACTCATCCACTCTGGTCTAATTAGTCAACTGCAAGCGCGGCATTCTGCTCATTTGCGTCTCCACATCACAGTAGCTATTCTCTAAATGCTGTCGGTTTTACTGTATCTGTTAAATCCTTGAAATCAGGTAGAACAAGTTAGTAGACCAGGTCCACCTTCACAAGCTAGACTGAAGTAAGACATAACATAGTGGTAAGTTTTTACTGTTTTGGCTCTCTGAGTTGTGTGAGGACATGCCAAGCTTGCCAGTAGGTGGGCAAAGAATTGTGTTACGAGATGACATCAGCTTGTAACAGAAAAGAGACATTTCATGCAGCTGAGATTAGTGATTTCTGTGGGAGAGAGGTTCTCCCTGCGGTGGGTATTTTGGGCTTTATAACTGCAGATTGATAACATGCAAAGAAAGCCATATCAGGACAATTATGTGTCTAAAATATTTAAATAAGGAAACCGCTCTGCATGGTCCTTTTGAAACAGAAACAGAGGAGGACGTTTGCTGCTGCAGCCATATTCAGGGAGGAAATCAATGCAAAAACGGACAAAAATGTATTCAATATTTATTCAATTTGTTCTCTCACAGTTCATGGGGACACTTAATGAATGTGCTTTAGCCATGTTAAAATGGTATATGTAATGCACAATGAGCTACATACACAGTTTTAGTGTCCATTTAGTCTGCTATGGGACAAGTAAGGAAACAAAAGAAAAAAAAAAAGCATAAACCATATAAACCAGACCCATAGTTCCAAAATCTGATTATCAGCTGTAAAGGTAACCAATGCATTTACCACTTTTGTTCTTACAAAGCTGCGTCTCATCTAAAACATACAATGTTACCAGTACTGTCAGGTACAATCACCATATTGTGGCTGGTTTGATAGTAGGATCTTACAGACATGCTGATATGGAGCTGCATTAATTAGCCTATGTTCCAGCTGAGAAGACACACCAGCAGCTGTGCACCGAATGCCTTTTTTCACTACTAGTTAAAGTGGAGACAAGCTCAAATACGGCATATCTCCTCTGCAAGCTCCACTAATTCAACATCTTGGAAAACTGGATTTGGTATTGTTCAGTGTTCAGCGCTTGGAGCTTTTAAGAGCACAGCAGAGTGTCTGGTAATTGGAACATCACCGCAGCACTGCAGCACATTCGTCTGTAACAGAAATATCCGCTTAGAACCCCCCAAAAATTTAAATCCCTGGAGTAGCCATATTCCCATGTTCCAGGGATAACTGACTTAACCTTAGTTAACCTCAGCCCAAAGCGTCGGCACTAACCACACACAGAGCCACAGACTCACACACACTAGTTGGCACTGTATGCATTCACTGTGAACACCCACACTTCCAGACATGGAACAATCTCACATTCACATCATTCCCACTGAGCAAAGCATTAAAACACATGTTACAAAGAGGAAAAAAAAATCCAAATCAGATGACAGATCCACATTACATTCATCCCATCAGAAAGTTGATGATAGACTGCACCAATTAGTAACTTTGTGATTCATGACTGACTAACGATATTTTTTTTTGTCTACAGCTTGTCTATCTGCAGCCTTGAGACAGACTGGAATACATAAACATACGGCAACTGTCTCCCCATTGAGTTTTTTTCCCCCACATTAAAACTGGTTGCCATAGCGATATGAGAGCGCGCGAGTGAGAGAGAGAGAGGCAGAGAGAGGGAGGGCAAGCAGGATCAGAATGTTCTGAACAGAATAATATAAAATAACATTATTTAAAGAAAATGGTCCCAATCTGTACAATGATCCCTCATTTGAACGCATCACATCCCGGGAATATAAATGAATATTATGTACTAGGAGGAGCCTGGCTCGATCAAAATAACCCAGCCCGAATGCTCACTGTTGCTCATTGTCTGCTCGTGTTCGTGTGTAAGACTGGTACTAAAAGGGAAAACAGAAAGAACTCCTCGCACCCTCCCCGTTCCATTTCTACTTCTTTCAAGTCGAAAACGTGTCAGTGCAATAATGTGTTGCTTCTGGAAATTGCATCAGCAATTACATGATTTTACAAATTATATCCCTCAAATGATACACGCCAAACCACTGCTTTCAAAATATGAATAAAAACGTGGAGCATTTCGTTAAGAAAACGTGGAGCATTTCAGGACATGTGTATGTGTATGAATTCCACAGAAAAGGGAAGAACATATTAATGTATGCACATGGATTATGGAAAATTTTACTTCTAATAAGAGCTCTTTAAAAATCTACACGTAGAATTGCAGTATTTGAATGTTTTTATTTAATCTTTTTATTTAATTATATGCATGGCAAATACTAATCAACAACAATTACACAGGCAAATTTTTATTTATTATATAATCTCTTTGTGTTTATAGTACATTGGGTATTGTGTGAATGCAAACACAATCACATTAATAATTTTGTCTATGACATTAAACATTATGCACTTACAGAGTGTTAATTAAATACAGATTGTTTCACTGCGCTGCATCTTATTAAATAGTGTACACAGCAGCACATGCTCATTATTACTAAAAATATATACACTGTTGCTACAGTGTATTGCATGTTCACCTATACACATATATACATATACACACACACATTACATTTAATTCTTATTTAAACCTCATTGTTAAGTTAACAGGTTTGTGATCCACTCACCGGTGATGACCGTGTAGTGATGTCTGATCTCTGTTCTAAATTGAGACTTTAATAGGTTTAACAAAAGCCTGTTTTATGACAGCTTCCTAGGTGTCCTTCCATAAGATTTTAGTGTCCATTTAGTCTGCTATGGGTCAAGTGAGTAATCAAAGGAAAAAAAGAACCCCTATAAACCAGACCTTTAGCTCCAAAATCTGATTATCAGCTGTAAAGGTAACCAGTGCATTTACCACTATTGTTCTTACAAAGCTGTGTCTCATCTAAAACATACAATGTTACCAGTATTGGGAGGTACAATCCCCATATTGTGGCATAATTGTTATGTAAACCTCATTGTTGGGTTAACAGGTTTGAGATCCTCTCACAGGTGATGACCGTGTAGTGATGTCTGATCTCTGTTCCAAACGGAGACTTTAATAGCTTTAACAAAAGCCTGTTTTATGACAGCTTCTTAGGTGTCCAGAAGACCGCTTTCTAAAGACACACTGTCACACCTTTAATGATGATGGCCTTCAGAGCAGCGCTATTGAATTTCAATGCGGTGATTTAGAGTAGTGTAATTAACTGCAGACAGGGTGAGAGGTGACGAAACATCGAGATGTTTCCTGTTTATGAAAACATCTGTTCAGTCAGCAGTAAGCCACCTACTGTCACAATCATTACTGTGAAAATGACAAAAAGAAAAAGTCTGGTGTGTTAATGGTTATGTTAAAGAAAAAAACAGGCAAAAGCACTGGCTGCACAATGCAGCAGTGAGGTGCATACTGATTCACCGTGTAAAGAAATGCTGCAGATTCCATTAGAAGCAACAGTCAGACAATATTTAAGGCTGCGTCCAAAGAGTACTGCACGTAAAACCTCCTAAAACCATATGGTAAAATATGCTACAATCAAATATATGATTGCTTTCATTAAATAATGACTGTGGGTGGTCAATGGTACAGTTAACGGAGTAATCCACTGCTGAGGTTATATTTAGTAGGAAATTAAGATAACATCATCAGGGTCAACACGCATAGGAAAATTCTGTGATCCAGGGATTATACAGCAAGTACAGAGTGTGTTTGGAGGCAAGAAACACGTATCTGCAGATATGAACATTCCATACAAGTGTCATGGCAACCAGTTTCATTGGTAAGATCTTGAGAAGAACTGAGATATAAAACTGAGACAGAGAGAAAGTGCCAACGAGGCACATCAAACACCCCTAGTCTCTAATTGATCTCTAAGAGTCGTTCCGTTCCAGACAAAATGGGCTGAATGACTGACTGACTGAGCTTCTTCATTAACACTGGATTTGACTGCATTATTACATAACATGAGAAATCCAAAGACTAGACGCTGGAGTACGTTCATTTGATGGTAAATATACAAGGAAACGATGAGCTATACAAATTTAAACCAAACCTATTCATGTTCCACTCACAAAGGCATTTAGTAGCTACACCATCTTTACATACCCTTTGTAAGATGTTCTTGCTCAAAACTGAACTTAACTTAAAATACGATTTATTATTATTATTATTATTATTATTATTATTATTATTATTATTATGCACTTAAATTTAGAGTTTATTATTCATTTGAAATGATATCAAAATTTTTATTAATTAAAAAGATATTGGTATAGATTATGTATGGTCATGTATTCAAGCTAATATAAGCATTATGACAAATTTAGCATAACATTTCAATTTAGAAACTGAAAAAATAAAATAGCAAAACAAAGAAAACAATTTCTAAATTAACTGAATGAGATTTTTTCAGATATCTTTAAAGTTGTCCATCCACAAACTTAAAAAATGCATGTGGTTATATAGCCTGGATAAGTCAGTTTGGAGATATTCATATTAGATTCATAACAAGCCATTACACAATGCTTATACTGTATTCCATTAAAGCATTTAAAAAAACAGACCTTTTAAAAACCTCTTGCTGGCCAGAGACTACAGCAAGCCCTTGAACTCAGGATCATTTTATACACGACAAAAAAACAGTTGCATTTATCTGGCTAGAAAAGGCAGAATCTTTTTTTCATCCCCCCAGGAGTGCTTTTGTTCCTTAAATCAAAAACAGATTAAGGCATGGTTTCTTTTGGCCCCTCTCCCTCCCTTTCCCTGAAGGTGTGTTTGCATGGTACAGTGTAGAGCTTTCTCGCTGATCAAACTGCCCGTTTATGTCTGTCTATCAGCCCCTGTTCTCTTTCTCTCCCTAGGACACATTGCAAACCATGACCTTTTACAGCACGCCTTAGCAGAATACATGAAAGGAGCGCAAGGTCAGTGTTATAATCATGCACAAATTCCAGCCATTCCAGCAGAAAGAGAACTCAAATTGATTTTGCTCTGTGTATGTGTGTGTGTGTGTGCATTTGGACATCTCACGAAGCAACATGAAGTGCAGGACAGTTATCAGTAAACAGTCTGTCACCTTCCAGTACCAGCACTAGTCAGTACCTGCACTACATTTGTCTGGGTCTAGACTGAAGCCCCATGTGGAAGAAATTAACTAAAATGTAAACAAATTACAATTAGCTATTCACACTTTATATTATGTGTTAATATTATTTATTTAACAAAAGAGAAATTGACATTGTTTTAATTATTATTAGTTTTTTTATTATTTTTTTTTTTTTAAATCATCATTACCTCAATATTGGAATTACGGCAGACAATTGCAGACAATATTTTAGCCCTTTCTGTTCACATAGCATAGCTTATAGCTTTTAGGAATTTTCTATTAAACTTACAAATGGATAGTATAGCAAATAGCATAGTGGATAACACCACAGCTGCACATGGGTTCTATTTTCCCTCCATTACATTACATTATATTCACTTACTGTTGTAAATGTCTCTATATCTACTATATAATGTTATATAATATATGATGCAACATTTATATATACAGGTGGTCCCAGTACTGTCAATTAGTGTGAATTTGCTTTAAAATACAGTAGTTATTTGTATTAGTGTTGGTATAAGCTACAATAAAAAAAGTGTTCATTTTCAGTTATTGTATCAGCCTAGAAGCTTCACAGTGTTTGTTTTTCCTAATTAAAATATGTTTATTGTCATTTAAATGTACTTAAATGTTCCATTTAGGTCTAGTAATTACATCATATTCTCCGTAGGATGGTGACTGACACTGAATAGATAAATAGAGAAAAAGCCAAGAGGAGTAGGAGAGAAAAGGAGCAAGAAAGAGGTGTGGTGGTAAAATCTTTTTTAAATTAAATTACATTTACATTTATTTATAAATCAACAATGTATTGAATATATTTACAATATGTATAAAAGTTAATATATATTTTAATGCTTGCATATGTGTCTTCAATTTTTTTTGCATGTTAATATGTGTGTGTGTGTGTGTGTGTGTGAATGTGTGTGAGCATGGTGTGAAGCATTGCTGCACTCAGCTGACTCCCTGAAGACAAAAGGGATTGTGGAGGAGCAACAGTGGAAGCAGATAATGAGGCACAGTGCCACATTCAGAGCCAGTGTCCCGTCTCACTGGTGCTGCACTACTCTTCACTGCTACAGACAACTGGCACCATACGCATCTACATCGAACCTGATTTAATTAAAGCTGCAGTAAGTAGAATTTTACATTTTGCCTGTCAGTTGCATGATACAGATACACTGCTGCTCTTTATGCATATCACTCTTAAACAGGAAATAATCCTCCATTATGGATATGAACAATGCAAAAATAAATAAAGAAGGAAATAATAACCACAATAAAAAGCAGTACAATAAGTCAGAAACTGTGAAATACTTAACATTGAATACACACTGTGCAATATTTAA
The DNA here is from genome assembly GCA_021613375.1 of Megaleporinus macrocephalus. Taxonomy (NCBI): domain Eukaryota; kingdom Metazoa; phylum Chordata; class Actinopteri; order Characiformes; family Anostomidae; genus Megaleporinus; species Megaleporinus macrocephalus. The sequence continues at coordinate 20,394,281 of CM038709.1, read as the reverse complement.
TTATTTTAAATGTTGTGTCTGCTTTCAAATGTTAAATATTAAATGCCTATTTTAGTTGTATTATTCATTTTTGGCAGTACAAAAAAATCAGCTTATCTTCCTTGAAGAGTCTGTGTTTCTTACACTTACTGTGTGTAAATCACAGTAAATGTTCAATCAGACATTATACCTCTCTACAGTTTTGCTTTTGCTCCCTAAACCTGGCAAATGAACAGCAGTTATCCTAATCAGTGATATCAGTGATTCACAATAGCTCAATAATCCCACCCTTACAGTAGAGCACAGGCATCTGCAAATGCTACAAGAAGTAATATACAGTCAGAAAGGCAGCTAGAGAGAAGCCGTGACATCAGTGACTCATGTCAGAAATGTAGGACCAATAATACTAAGTGTTGCATATATGTCAACATGGTGCATATTTCTGATGCAAATAATTAAGTACATGCCCTATTTATAGAATTAAATTAATATCTGTGCGTGCCAGACTGGAGACAAAAATGTTGCCCAGGGCGATAATCCCCACAGTGAAATTAACCCCTGCATCTTTCTCATCTCATACTCATAAATAAAGCATTATCAATAGACATAATGCCTTTTTTCTCCCACAGAAAGAGGACGAGGCATTACTTCCAACTTACTGCAAGCAAGAGACAATAATAGCTATTAGTAGCTTTTCAAAAGAAGGACTAGCATCACACATACTGAGGACTTCCTTTTTAAAAGCTATTAATGGCAATCCATCACTTAAGAAAGCCACTAAGGATACAAACCAATCTGCCGAAGAGAAAGCACTAATACCCATCAGATCAGCTTTCCCCCTAATGACAAATGCAGTCTCAAGCTAAACGAAAGGCAAAAATGTGAGGCACTGGTTTCTGAAGCCAGGCAATTATCTGTATTGACAGATGATAATCCACTTGGTTGAGTGATGAACACGAGGAAAAGGGATATTATTTCCCAAACAACAGACACTAAAACACAATTGTCCGTCAAAGACTGAAGCTACACCAGGGGGTCTTTTAAGGACAATGATGCTAGTTGTGAACAATTTAATCAGAAATTCAAGTCTGGATTAAACAAATAAGAAACAAATCAATGTCAACCAATTTCTATTGTTAACAAAATCATGATAGTATCAGAAAACAGAGCCAGCACAGTAAAAAAAAAAAAAAAACAATAACCAGATTCTTACCTTAAATGAAGAATATGACTCACTCAATCTCTGGTGAAAAACAAACAAAGAAAAAAATAAAGTTACAAATAGAAACTGCATTATTTAGACAATGCTTGACCTCACAGCTAGGTTTATTAATGACGGCTCAAGTCATAATCATAATACCTGGCATATCTGCAAAAACTGCTTGTATTCGCAAAAATATAATACAAAATGTATCAGATACAGATATCAGATACTAACACTTGTCAGCTCACAGCATAACTACATGAACATTCTGCAGACAATAAGCATCCTGTATTCCAGAACATACTCATTATTAAGTGTTGCTATATGGTGGATAAAAGCAGCCATTAGAGCGTTGGCTAGAGGCCCTGCGTGGGCCTTAAGAGTGCTCCCTCATTACTGGAGGGAGTATTCCCAGGGGAGAGGAGGGGGGAGCACAGCTCTGCCTGACACAGCTGCCCGTTCTCAGGGAAAGATATGACGGCAGCCTGGCTCCTCTCTGGATCTCTGCTTCACTGCCTCCCATGAGGCACGAGAGCAGGGTGGTAAGACAGACTGCCTCACTATTATGTACAGTACACATTTTTGCATTCTTAAAGGAAGACAAGCAGAAGCAGATGCATAATCCACACGTGTCACTCTCCACCTCAACACACACACACATATAAAGACATGTTGAACATCACACACAAACCCACAAGCCGGATCTAAAATCAGAAGATGAATAATAGAAGATGTGTCATTGTACATGATTGCATCACAAGGCACAGCTATTATTAATACTTAAAGGTTGTATTATTTAGAGGTGTCAAAGAGTATGATTTTCTTATGATCAATCAGCCAATTTGATCATCTGGCAGCTTCCTTGCTGCATTGGCTTTGAGATTTCCCCCCACTGCCCAATCAGTGCTACATAACACTGCACCAGCACAGATCCCACCTAAACCCGACTTACACCCACTCTCAGCTCAGACAAAGGGACCCATGCTGAAGTCGTAAAAGCCGTGCAGGGGAGCCGTGTCCCCGTCAAAACGACACAACGCGAATCCGCCGAATGAAGAATAATGACGCTTCACTCACCATTCATTCTGTTCCATCCTCAAGACTCATGAAACCTGACAGCAGCAGCGACGGCTCGGGCAGCGCGCTCTCTCTCACTCATATACGCGCCAGAACAAACGCTCAATATGGATGGCATATCATGAAGACAGTGCGGTTCTCTGTACAGGCGCTGCTGAGGTGCTTTGAGGATCTGCGGAGCGGCGGCTGGAGAGCAGCAGCTACACCACCACCACCAGCAGCAGCAGCAGCAGCTCTTCCGGCCGATGGGAAACAATGGAGCACGGCGCGGACAGCTGCACCGCACACGTGACACAGTCTGACCAATCACACGGCAGGAGGCGCGTAGCAGGAAGCGGTGGTCGCACATCACGCCGGAGCCGCTGCACTGGACACGCGCAGGAGACGGACATACCCCGTGAGAGACATGTCCACAGAGGTCCTACAGTCCACTGCTCGATAGTTACTACTACAAACTGCTCCATATACAAGACACGCCCATTGCGAGACATTCCTACAGTGCGACACGCCCACTCGGAGACACGCCCACTGCAGGACCCTCAGGACCTTCATAAGAGACACGCCTACTACAATATCAGACGCCTTTACAAGACATCCTCCTAAGAGACAGGCAGACTGTGTTCAGAATGGAGGCAAATCAGATTCTGTTCTCAGATTAGATTCTGTGAGTGTTCACACTGTTTAAGTGATCAGATTAGTGTGTACAGACATCATTAGGTGTCAGTAACTACATAGCAAATCTCAGCATTTCCGTCACTCTCGATTTGACATCTTCGTTGTTTGTCACTGTTGTTAGATGCAACAGACTCTGGACAGAGTGTCCAGGGCATCCAGACTGAGACACATTAGTGAATATTCAGTCTGTTTTGGATTGCAATTGTAGGATTTTACGTTTTTTGTTTCTTTTTTTTTTTTTTTGCTGTCGAAACTGTGGGATGTTCCATCCAGAAGACATGCCTTGTTCAGGCTGCCATCCCAAATCAGATATTTTGACATATCCATATAACTTTTTCATAGTCTGGGTGGCAAAAACACATTAAATCTGTTTTTTAGGGATCCAGACCGCATTTGGAGGTGGTTTGAAATAGGTTTCCAATCAGATTTTTACAGATGCCGCCCAGTCTGCATGCGCTGGATACTCAGGAAACAGTATTTCTATCTACAAAACTGAGTTAGTGTATAAAATGTGTGCATTAGTGTGCAATGTGTGTTTGGAACAGTTTTAAAATAGAGTTCTTTTTCATGTAGCTTATTTACAGCTAAGTTTAATTTGTGCCTTGTTATGTTAGTAATAAGAAATATGTTCATTTCCCAAAAACTCTCACTTTCCATGCACCTAAGTCCAAATGTCCAGTATATTACACACTGAATTTTATGTTTCAGTGAATACGAAACCCATGTAGTATATAATTTTGTAGCATAGAGCATGTTGGGTAACATACAAATTAAATCAATTTTTTAATTTCTCCAGTCTCAGCAATGAGAATTGAGGATTAAACCATTTTCTTGCAATGAATAGGAAATTCTACTAAATACAGTTCATGTATACCATATACACCACATAATGTATTTATTGTATTGTAGAATGTGCAGGAGGTCACAAGGTATAGAAACACTTGTGTTCTAGAGTTGCCATCTCAATCTTGTAAAATTGATGGACAATTTGTTACATAATATGACTGGGCTGGGAGCTATTGGGGTGGGATTAGTCCCTAAATGTTCAGAAATGTCCCTGCTAGACTTCTCTTGAAAATATGTAGTGGTAGTAGTAACACTGTGTGCTGGACTTGTCCTAGAGTTGGTCTGGGGTAGACTTGTCATGTAGTAGATGTTTTTTCAAGTATAAGCCTGTTATAAAGTCTCCCACTGGACATTCCTTGTAGTCTTGTGAGATATGTAGATGAAGCACTTTTGGAGATCTTGGAGGAGCATTGCAGCATGATGTTGTAAGGAAGGCCATCACAGTTATGATGAGTTACACTAGCAGCGCAGAGGAAGTACATACTACAGTAGATCACTTCATAACCACCTAAATTGTGTTTATTACTCCGCACACTGTTATAGTATGTTCCAGCAAAAACAAGGTGGAAATAATATGTGCTCTACTCATGAACCTTACAGGTGTCATATGGACTTTTTCTGAATACAATGTTTAAAATGAGGCTTTATCACTAGACTATCAAATACTGACATCTGGTGGCACATACTGTCCATTACACTAGCTCATTACTTGAGTGGGCCATGCATCCAGTTTTGTAAGTTTGTGTTGATTCACTTCATATTGTAAATATTCATATATTTTTCATAGAATTGAAAATGTTTTCACTACAGCATTTATTATTTAATTAAGTTGTTAATATTTAATTTAATTTAATTTAATTTAAGGTGGAATGGTGGTATAATGGTTAGCACTGTCACCTCACAGCAAGACTTTCCGAGTTTAATTACTGATCCAGGTAGTTCTGTGTGGAGTGTGTATGTTCTTCCCATGCTTGAGTGGGTTTCTTCCGGGTACTCCGGTTTCCTCCTACAGTCCAAACACATGCATGTTGGGTTACCCTAAATTGCCCGCAGGAGTCCTTGCGTGAGTGTGTGTTGGCCCAGGCGAGGGACTGGCGACCTGTCCATGATGTACCCCGCCTTTACCCAATGACACTGGGATTAGCTCCAGCCCCCCTGTTTCTGGACACACTATTTAGCATTTTAGTTTCAAACTACATAAATATGTTTTTTTGTTCATGTATCTCTATATTCTCTATATTGGACCATGGAAATCGCTAGGGTTTTGGTTGAAAGCCTGGTAAAATAAACATTAGCTCATATTCAAAATCTATATTATACAAAGCAAAACAGTAAGTAGTAACAGAATAAATATATGTACTATATGCAGTATGAATTTATGCTGAATGATGTTCAGTGTAGCTGGCTGTCCTGTTTTTACTCAAGTGTATGTTAGCTCTCTAACTGGATTTATGAGATGGCAAAGAAGAGAAAGAAAGCCTAACACAAATATTAGCTAGCATACTGAGAATACCTCTCTTCATAGTGAGAGTGTGAACGAGGGACAGAGATAAATAAATAAACGGATAATACGATTATTGACAGCTATTGATATCCTTTGTGTTTATACTGTTTCGGTACATGGAAACAGTGATTCCAGTATTTTCCATATATTTTTGTTAACAGTAAGTTAATTCCAGTCTCATGGAGTGTTGAATGTAACACAGTTTTATATTCGGGCCTGTAGATAAAAGACACCACTGCTCTGTCAAAAGCCAGTCAGATGACTGTTTAAACAAGATAGTTAAATAATCTAGTTAAATAAAAGACTGATCCTGCATTGTTTACTTGAGTTCTTGTAAATCTGAGTTTAATAAAAGAACGCATTGCTAAACACAGCAAGAGAGGGAGAAAAAGAAGCTAAAGAAGACTGATGTAGGTCAGAGCTGATAGAGGTCAGTGATTGAGAAGAAAGTGAGAGAGTTATTTAGGCTTGTAGAAATAAACTTAACTGAGAAAATATATATTTGTCACAAAATGACATTCTTTTACCAGCTTATTAAACATGCTGCCAGATCCAAATAACACTTTTGCTGACATTGAACTGATCTATAATCTGTGTACTTGAATAATACATTTAGAACCTGTGGCTTATCTAAGAGAGAGGAGATAGCAATGTCTCCAGTATCTTTGCTTGAACTGTCTCTATTGTAAGCATATGTATATAGAGTTTAAGTCATATAGCTCTGTGCCTAATACAAACTGCAAAGTGATTCAGATCTACTGCATGTACATTTAACCAAATAGCCATTTTGACAAAATGTCCAATAGTTTCTATGGTAAAAATTCATAAACATTCTGGAGTCATTAATTAAATTCTCCTGTGATACTATGCCCCTAGATACCCCTAGTACAGGCCTAGCTCCCCATACATAAACCTCTACAGACACCCTTTCTGAAAGTTCACGCCCCCAGACCCCGAGTACAGGCCTAGCCCTCCTATACATAAACCTCTACTGACACCCCTGCTGAAAGTTCACACCCCTAGACACCCGTATAGGCCTGAATGTGTAACACTGGGTAACACTAGTGAGTTAATCTTCCATCACCTAGCAACCGAAGAAAATCTGCACTCTGCAGCCAAATAGATGAGTGAAAATGTGGAGAAGTGACTTATAAGGAAGGAAAATGAAAGCTTAATGAAAGCAAATGTAAAAAAAAATGCATTCATTTAAATGCAATATACTACCAATAGCATGGTGTTTTAACATAATGCCATTTGATGTATTACAGTACCATCGCTGGTGTTAAAATGAAATTAAATGAGCGACCCCATAATCACATTACTGTATTAGGTTCATATGAACTGCATAGTTTCTAATACTGAAGAAGTATGATTCAATTACCTACAGCTCAGTTTTAAACCAGTATAAAGAACTACACCTGATTCATTAAATATACATGAACTCCACAAGAGTAACTGACTTCTCAGGGATGTGGTTTAAATTCTGCAGGCATAAATGTATGTTGTAACGTTGAGAGAGACAAGGAGGCAGAATGCAAGTGCAAGTCTTCAGGTTTCTGGTGATCCAATGTGAAAATAAAATAAGTCCACAAAAGTAACAAAATGTAGAAGGACCTTGAGAAATAAGAAACTGAAAAGATGGACTACTGCGCATAAAGGTAATCAAAATACATACAGAGAAGCTGCTAAACGGGCTGAGAAACAAAACACAATACAGTATGTTAATTGCCCGGGCAACTGGCTAAGGCACTAGAATGGCTGGGCGGCTGGCTGGGAAGAGAACTGGAAAGTCTGCAATGTTTTTGGAGGCAGGCAGGCCTGCAATGACATCCATGAAGGTCTCAGATGGAGCTGCAGCTCACAGAGCCAGCACCAGATCAGCAAAAGAGCCATGAGCAGATATTCCAGAAACTTAATTCTTTCTTCTTTGACCAGAAACTGACTTTTTACATCTATTGTGGACTCAGTGTTATGTAATGTTGAGGGAGAAAAAAAGAGGCAGCAAGTCTTTAAGTGTATTTTGATCCAAGGTGAAAATCAAAAGAATCCACAAAAGTAACAAAAAAACTTCTGGGAATAAAGGTAATCAAACTCAGTACAGAGAACCAGCAAAACAGCCAAGAAAACAAAACACTAAGCAAAGATAAGGTGAACAACTAGGGGTTTTAAACACAGATAACAAAGTAGAAACACCTGGGGCTAAAGGGGAGGGGGGTGGGGGGTACAGACTACAGACAGGTGTGGGGCTAGGCAAAGGAGTGGAGAAAAAGAGGAGCTGGAGAGAACATGAGGGGAAATAAACAAAGGCACATGAGGGAAAACAGAAACAGACAAAAAAGACAGAGGCATTTACTGTCATTTTAGCTTTATACAAGTACACAGTGAAACAATACAATATACACAGCACAGACAAAAGGGTGCAAAGTACAAAAGATATACAATTAACACAAAATGGGACAGACACTACACGATACTGAGAATATGTAGAGTTGTGCAAAGTGGGATGTAACAGTAACAGAACAACAGTAACAGTAATGATGTCAGGGCCCTGGACACATCACCAGTCATTCAAAACCCCTTCACCACAGACAATATAGACATTATAAAGACAATGTACATACTCAACTGGTTTCTTGTGGAAATGGTGGCACTCGAGCCATCCAGACACTTAAGGTCTAGGAAGAGACTAAGGGTTGTCCTGGGACGAGGGTTCGGGATACCTGTGTGCTGAAGAAACAGAAACAGTGATAAGATTATACAATATTGAATTGATGTACATAATTATTGAAACATCTACAAATCATGCATGTTTGTGTAAATAGTAGTGTAAATAATGTGAGCAAGGGCGTAGAATTAGCATGGACGGAGGTGATGTGTAGGTCCATCATAATAACGTTAATGGCGATGCTAGGCTTTGGTGCACAGCATCCAGCAGGCTAACATCGTCTGTAGCTATGAATAACATGGTTTGGAAATGAACTGCACAACAAACTGCCAACTGCCAGTTCTCTTACAGTCTCCCAGAGTAACCTTTCTAACTTCAGTCTAAACTCTTTATAACAGAGGAAACTGCAGCCTTGTGCCAGGACATTACTAGCCTACATAAGCTAAGTTAAGTTACATATCTAACGTTAGAATTGTGGTAACACAAAATAACTTTTCATTTTGGTACTGAAGCGTTTATTGGGTTAATTCTTTAATTTGAAAGGGGCAACAGTATCTACCTAAAATGTTATATAAATTCATTGAGAGACTGAGAAATATTTTTTATGCTGTGATAAAGTTACTTGGACAAATCTACCAGGTCAAGTAGTCTACCCTACTTTTTAATTCTTTTTTTTAACTAATGCTAATGTATAAGCGATGTGAGTTGTCCTATGGCTAAAGTAATGTTGATAAGTCTGTAGATGAAAACTCACTGATGGTTTGAAAGTGGCGACACTATCTGGATGAAAATGTGTCTTGTACTTTCATTGACACATTGAGAGAGATTTTTTTCTATAACTGTTACTTTGTTGGTGGAGATTATGCAGCGCCATCTTCTTTTACTATTGCTAAAGAATGAGACCTATTTCATTTGCACTATGGCTGAAGTAAACTGAAGTCTAAACTACTTCTTTGTCAGTCGTTAGTTTAACTTTAATTTAACATTATATAATTCAGGAATTAAATAATAAATTGTTATTCAGAATAGTTAAAAAACACAACAACAGAAAACAACAACAACAAAAAGACAACAAGGTAAGGGGGGTGGTCAGGAGCAAATCTATGCCCTTGAATGTGAATATTGTATATTTTGATTTCGACACTTTTGTTGCGCACCTGCTGGAAGAACTAATCATCTATTGGTCGAATCCAGGGAGGGCGGTAACGTGTAAAACGGCTGGTGAGCACAGAGTAGGGATGACACTGGTAGAGTCTGTGTGTGATAGACTGCAGGAGAGTCTAGCTTTATGACAGCATCTGGTTGAGCGTTACTACTAAGGCACTGAATGTTAACCATAGATAGTAGTGGTAGGGGATAATCCACCAAAGCTTACCTTCTACCAGTGTAAAAGTGTACATAGTTGTATATTCTATATGCATTGTTTTGTTTCTGTTTCATATCAGACTTGTGTTTTGGGGTGTTTTAATTTGGTGCCCTTATAATAAACACATTGGTTAAGGAAACCTACCTGCTTTTCCACCTCATCGCCACCTCTCTTAGGTAACCTCCTGACACTCACCTCCCACGTTATCACAAAAAGAATACAGTATTTGTTTGATACAGTCTTCCAGCCGCAGATATTGTTAAGGAAAATGTTAGTAATCCGATATGCAGTGTGATATCTCAGTGTGAAATGCAATACTTATTTTATTTAAATAACAGTATCTCCGAGATAATCCAGAGCTGCAGAAGCAAGGAGCAATATGGTGTCATTTGTGTTTGTGTGGGCGTATGAAGGTGTCCATCAGTTCAGACTGTGGGAGGAATCTGATGACTTGTGGAAAAATACTGTTGCACGGTCTGCTGTGAGGGTCCAAATGCTTTGGTACCTACTTCTAGATAGCAGAAGAGAGAACAGGTCATGTCAGAGGTGTGTAGGGTCATCTATAATGCTGGTGGCTTTTCGGATGCAGCTTGTGTAAGAAATGTCCACGATGGGGGGAGGAGAGACCCTATGATCATTTCATCTGCTGCCTCTATTTGCTGAAGGGCCTTTGCGGTCGCAGGTGGTGCAATTCCCAAACCAGGCAGTAACACAGCTGCTCAGGAGACTCTCTAGCATGCCTCTGTAGATGGTGGTGAGGGTGGTTGATGAAAGATGAGCTGTCCTTAACTTCTGTAGGAAATACATTGCTGGGCTTGAAGCTAGTGTCCAGGGTTCAGGTGAGGTTCTTCGCTAGGTGAAAAAACTTGGTGCTTGCAACAATATTAACAGAATGGTTTAGATTATTTTAACTAAGTGTTGCCATCCATGCTGAGGGGGGATTATGCTGCTTTACATGAATGTGAAATACATGAAACCTCACACAGCAAGGTGGGATTCTTACAGTGGTGTGAGTCCACACTCAACTACATCTCCTAAAGCCAATAAAAAGGAACCAGCTACAGTCTAGTCAAGGCAGACACATTGTTTAATGCTTTGCAAAAAAAAAACCTCACCTAAATCAAAATACATGCATTTTTCACACCAATATGAGGGCTTTATATTTATTAGTTTATTGATGTATATTAATTTTTTTGAGGTCTAAGTCAGGGCTGTGAATTAAACTGTTTGCATGTGTGAACAAATGCAAATACTCTTGAAAATGTGCCAATGTAGGCCAAGCTGTGTTACACAGGTTTGCATTTCATTTACTGGCCTAAAAGGAGAAAGTTTTTAAAGGCTCTTTAGTAGCCTACAAAGCTAGTGTCTAATTAGTTTCCTCTAGAAAGCCACAGAGCGGCAGTAGGTAGCGAATGAAAAGTCTTAATGGCATTATGATGGAAAAGATTCACCTTGAGATGCACACTTGAACTTGAACACTGGGTGGCAGTAACATCATAGTTTAGTTCTAAAAAAATGTTTTTAAACTTAGTTCTTTGATGGTGAATTATCATTGGAGATAAACCTGTATAGAGCAATGAGCTCTTCAAACTTTGTTCCATTACATGAATGTTTTACAGACACTTGTTGCGCGTATCAACACCCTGGAGGTGCTGTAAATAGGAATACGAAGTAGTGGCCTGTCTCCAGTTCTCACTCAGTGTTAGTCATAGGTCTTACCAGCCCTGAAGCACTGTTCCACAGTAAATGCCAACCTGGCAGAGGCCTGTTTGATGAGGACAGCCACAGTACAAGTCGAGATAATTGCTTTTCATGTGCTTCATTAAAGCAGGGCTTTAACCGTGGATTTCTGCATTGATGCTTTGCTGATGAAAGAGCTGCTAATATCTGACATCTGTGCGAGGTGATGGCTCTTATTTAAGGTTTTAAATGATCAGTTTGTGCCAAATTGGTTGTAATTCTAAGAACCATGAACTAAAATGACACATTATGCAAATGATACATCATTTCTTCTGAATCACTAAGGTTTGATTTTTTTGCAATTGAGACGAATTACAAAGTGAATATCATTTCACCTTTATGTTCTCTAAGTGCTGTGATGTGGCATAAGGTAGAATTATTATGACAAATTGGAGATCATTGAACATAGAAAGTCTTCTTAATGTGTTTGATTAAAGTCACGTTTATAAGAAAACTGTAAAGTGGGTATTTGGATGGGGCTGTGCACACTGTTCTACACAGTTGTGCTCAATTTTAAGCTGTCCAGTATCCCGGAGGAAAATTTTATTGCTCAGATGTTGCAGTGTGATGGCACAGGAGACTTAACGGTGATTCTTTTAGACAACGTGGGGACTTTTAACCAAATTGTACTAATAAATGAAAATATAAGAGTTATTCATAGTAGCGATACTAAGAGAGCTCCTAGTCTTGGATGAGAAATGGTTCCTTTCTTTAGTTAAGTTGCAGAAAGCCGTGGGCCTTATTATCTCGGTGAATCTGAGCACAAAGTATGTCTTTATTGAGGGCTTTTCTAAAGGAGGAGACGAACGTGAGATTATTGTCTTCTTCTGCTCAGGAGAAACATCTGAGCAACCAAAGACTTAAGCAGAAGCCTCTTGGTTTTCTTTCTTTTTTATTTCTTTCAGGATATCTATCCCCAGAGTCTCCAAAAAGCTTTTTTTTCTCTGATGTCCACATAGCAGGTATGTGACTTTAGTCTGGGTGGAAATGAAACAAGCTGTTTCCCTTTATATAAGTGAATAATTGGATGAGCTCTGCTCTGATTTACTGGTTTACAGTGACACCGTGATGGTCACTGACATTTAATTACTTGAGGCTTGCTAGTAGCTAACATTACCTATGATAACTATTTGCTTTCAGTCTCAACAACGAGTAAATATCAGTTGTTAGGCTCTATGAATCATTCAGTTTAAGTTAATCTTCTTCAACCGTGCAACAGTGATACATTCACACAGCATGGCTGCTACTTACAGGTTGCTGTTGGTGTTGTAATGCTAATAAAAGGTGGAACTACTCCTCATCATCAGTCGCTTCAGTGCAAACGCTGTCTGGAGTGAAATGTGTGGAGCAAACTAACAGCTCTGTTGTCCTGGATCTTGTTAAACATGTGGGATATGTGGTTGGATTTTGATTCACTGGCTCGTTTTGAAAATTCACCTTAAATGGTGTGATTCTGGTGTGTGTATTTAAGCTGTAGCATTTAAGGTGGCATGAAAAATTCAATTAAGAAGCTGCTGAATAGGAAAACAGCATTGTTTAAGATGAATGAAAAGTATTAAAAGGGCTGACAACTTCTTCACAGCCTGAAATGGTAGATTTCTTCACATAGTCTTCCATTTTCGTTGCTGTTGCTTTCACTGGGCTGTAACGGGACCTGTTGTTTGTAAATTTGGGGGTATAAATATTAATAAGTTGAGACTGTTATGCAACCATTTAGGAATTTTGATTTAGCCCTTTAGTCCTCTTTAGTGAAAGCAGGATTTGTATTTGAAGGAGGAGACAACAGCATTTGAGGTTTGTCAGTTCTTTGTTTTAAATTGTAAGGCACCTTTTAAACAATAAAACAATTAGCATTCATTAGGCAGCTTTCATCAGTTGTATGTTTGCAGTTCCAAAAGCAATGCACTGCAGCTCCGAATAGATGTTCGTGCTGTGCATGGCATCTCATGATTACAGTGCTTACATTTCCCACCATTGTAGTGCTTTCATACACCTGTCTTACAGAAGAACAGCCATGACTATAATGATCGTATGCTATTTTCCCAATGCATTTGTTTAACATTGACATTCAGCTGGCGTACTTAATTTACCAGGGTGCTCGTGCGTAAGTAACTCGCTTTCCTTTGATACCAGAGAAGCTAAAAATAATTTCTGTGAAACATAGCTGCACCTGTGTGTATCTTCCTATAATCATGACAATGCCTAGCAACAATTCCTGGCTACTGGCTCTTACTCACACTTACAACAAGCCCTCGCAAACCCACAGTGATAATTGGCCAGAGCATTCAATTTGCCCACTATAGGCGCTCTTCAGTCAGAACCTATTGTTAAAACTACCATTGTCTGTAGTGTGGCTTTTGTTAAGAACAAAAACGAGCCATAGGCTCTCGTCTGTGCAACATGATTAGGAGAACGTGTGAAGAATATTCTTAACGTCTATCAGGTTGAGCATGGTTTCATTAGATAAAGCCCAAAAACGAGAAAAACACTCCTCAATGTTATGTGTTATTAGATGAATCTGAAAATGCTTACAGCTGTCTTCTTTCACACCTTGGACCATCTCCACTAATCATGCACAGCTGTATCTCACATTCTGTAAATGAGATGGGCGAACTCTGTTCGACTTAAATAGTATTTATTAATTCAAATGAGCTCTCCTGGGTGATCTCGGCTGCCTGTATTTCTCATCGGCCCTGTGTGGAGCCATGACTGTGGTTTTTTTTTTTTCACCTGCTCATTTGCACACAGGGAAGGATATGGTAATGGAAATGCGCACTATCGCTAGAGCCCTGAGCACATTAAAACTTTATATGATTATGACAAATCTGTGTGCGTCTCCCATAATAGGGGGCTTGTGTTTTAAAGAGACAGCTTTTTAGTGCCACATGTGTTCACCAATTTGGATTAATGGGCTGAAATGGCGTGCATTAAAGGTATCTACCTGTGGGGCTGATAATTTAGAGAGACAGATTCGTACATGTGGAAGGGTATGAGGGGGTGTGTATGTGCAAAAAAAATATTTTCATATCTGCGTACGTATTTTTGTGGTGCATATATCACATTGAAAAAGAGCATATATTTATCATTACCATTTACAGCGCTGTGCAAAAGTCAGAGACCACCCTTCTTTTATATATATCCAGTCAAACAAGGCTTTCAGCACAAAGCTTTGATTTTTCAGCATCAGGAAAAACTGAAAGCAAATTAAAAATCACATAGAAGCCTCAGCAACTAAATATAATGTGTTAAAAGTGTGTTAAAAGTAAAGTATGTTCTCCTGTAAAGCTTTGTAGATGTGAAGTTTAGTTCTGGCAGTTTTTCAAAGAAATCTCCAGGGATGTATTTCCACCCCTCTGAAGTTCAGTCTTAGATGTTTGTTGCATTTTCAGATTTGCACAATGCAGGTAATAACAGACACACCGTGCTTATATATATATATATATATATATATATATATATATATATATATATATATATATATATATATATATATATATATATATATATATATATACCTCATAACCTCTGAATTTAGATATTCAGTATTATCCAGCAGATGACCTTGCGGGTCCTTGCTCTGCCAGTTGTACGTAGTGTGCAGTGTGTCATAGTAGTAATGATTGATTCCGGTTTTATCATGAAGCAGTGAAATAGACTCCTATTTGCATTTCATAATGACCATGTCAAATGCATTATGCATGACAAGTCCACTTATAACAATGAGGTACGGGCTGCAGCTGCAAACTGCAGAAATTGGGCTCTTCTCACTTTTACCTTCAGCCACTGAGCTTGAACAGAATGGCTTCGTTTTGTTCTTTCAGTAGTCAGTTAGGCGGTGGATAGGCAGCAGTGTTTCCTGAATAGAACTAAGTAATATGAGACTATTAGGAGACCTGGTTTACATCCTCACATTACGCAGGTAATACTAAATTATGCATAGATGTCAGGTACACCTGGGCTGTCTTATGTTCCTCACTCAGCACCATACATGAGACAGATCTGTCAGAATTTTTCAAGACAGGCTTTCTCTCCCACACATAACCCATTGTGAGTAAATGGTCTGTAATTGTGTTGAATTAGGAGTTTTATCAAAACGCTTTCTCACTCCATTTCTGCTTTATCTCTCTTGCTCCACCTTTTTTCGCTCTCTTTGATGTTTTACTACAGTCCCTATAGTGTGTGTCCAGTGGCCCGTGAGACAGCGATTCAGTTTCTGTAACAATGGAAATTCAATCAGGAAATGGAGGAGCAATGATAGCCAAAATCCCCAGCTCTCTCTCTCTCCCTCTGCTTCTCTCTCTTTCTCTCTCTCTTATCCTCTCACTCTCTCTCTGTCACACTATCATTCTCTCTCTCTCTCCCTCTCTCTCCCTCTTTCTCTCTTTCTCTGGGCCACAGTTTGAGATACAGTGATGAGGGCTGGCAGGCCTACAGAGAAAATGGAAAGGACTTTCCTTCAGCAGAGTGGAGGAGTCGCTTAATGCCACAGGAGCGTCAACACAGACTTGGCAAGTATGTTTGCTGATGGCTGGATTGTATGATTGCAATATCAGAGTGTGAGTCTAGGAATCAAGATGAGGGCTGGCTTTGATTGTTCGGAACAGTGCTTTCCGATCCTCGTCCTGAAGTAACCCTGCTCAGCACACTTTAGTGTTTGTCCTGCTCTAACACAATTACTCCAGCTCAGGAAAGACTTGTTAATTAGCTGATTCATGGGATTGGAGGTGTTTGAGTAGGGAAAACACCAAAATGCACAGGGTAGGAGTATGCTGAGATTGGGAACTACTAAGTCAGTGGATTTGTGCTTGAATAGCATATGTTTACAATAAGCAGTGTAAAGTGTTGCAGTTGGGACCCCCCTAAGCAATTAGGTATGTTGTTTCTTGTCCTTCTCTTTATTTTTCTTCATTTTCTTCTTTTTTATTAGCCATCATTATTTGCGTCACTTATGATATTGGCACAAAGGTCTTAAATGAATTGCGATTATTCCATTTTATATCTAAATGTCATGTGAGAGATAGAACAATGTCACTTTTTCTTTTCTGATACTGATATTAAAATATAAAGTATTGACTAATACTGATGCCCCCCAACCCCCGCCTGCTCAAACATCCCCCAAACCTTTATGAAATGTCTTTATAGGTTTATGTTTTATGCAGCTCACAACATGGCATAGGAGCCCCCCAAAGATTGATGTTCAGAAATGTATTTACATTTATATGCTCACATGTAATGATTGTATATCAGAAATGCAGCAATCTCTCTTGCATCCTTTACAGAGAATCGCTTGGTAGCATTGTTGAGTACCTTATTTAACTTTGCAGTATTATGCTGTTATGTGCAGATGTTAAATAAAGTGCTGCACTACTTAGTATCAGTTATGCAAGCATCCTGGCACCGTATCCCTCCCAACGAGAGCTAGGAGCTCTAGCTGTAGAGAGCACATAACGTGGCTGAGATTTGAACTTTATAGAGCGAGGGGAAAGGCCTCATTGATTAAATCTTTAAAAACACACCCAGTTGCCTTCCGAATACAAAACCAGCATGTAAATATGCCAAAGGTGTGCAGAGCTCATGTCCTCTCCCTGCAGGTTTAATTGAAATGCACTGGTGAGGCACAGGGCGGCAGAGGGTAGGGAGATATTGTTTTAATATCAGTGCAGCTTAGCAAAACACTATAAACGTTTATGGAAATGCAGAGTTTATATGCAGAGGGTGCACCTCTCTGCAAGGCTCCGCCGTCTGCATGCGCAACGCATCACTTAAACATATTTTCGTCTTACCTCTTTCACTCTGAGTCGAAAACATCCAGGTGACCCGCTATGATTACTCAGTATATGTCCTGAGGTACTCCTGAGGTATGGGTGCCACACAGGGAGAGGCTGCGACCTGGGCTGTTTATCAACTGGGCCTATAATTTTTTGATAGCGCCATCATCCTAACTCACGGCAAGAGAACAGAGGAAGCTTTAATTAAAGATACAGTGAAAAATGCATGAATATTGCATTAAACTTAGCAGTGGCACCAGACGCACTCCAGTGTAACATTGCCAGTGTGACTTAGATCGGTTTTGATGAAGTGTCAGAGTTGAGAACAGAGTTTCTTTAATTCATGCTGCTCATTCAAATGAGAACTCCAAGAGGAGTGCAATGGGTATATGGAGGGGAAAAAAGACAAAAAACCCCCTAGTCTTAGCTGTTCTGAAGAATGTACTCAGCTCAGCTCATTGATGTAGCTACAAAAGTGCTGCATATTTTATATCTGAAGGCTACCCAGGTATGAGAATCATTTTTTGTCATAGTTTTTGTGCAAATGTAAACTGGCACTGCAGACGTCTTATTTCTTTTGTTGTTATGGGAATAGTAATGGAATGTAAGAGAGAGGCGTGACGCAGAATGATGTTCGTTTTGATGTATTTCGTGGCGTTTGGAAAGGTGTGGGCTTTTTTGTTTTGTTTTGTTTTTTTAAGGCTGTCAGTGCTTCTCGGAAGCTACATGCCTTCACTTTTGCGGAAGCCATCTGAGAGTTGTTTGTGAGCTCTCCATCTTGCAAAGCGTGACGGTTAGTGAGGCAAAATCCTATTAGAGGAGGTATGAAATGAGCCATTATGAAACATAACTCAGCAATGCTCACTACCCGGTGCAGCAAATCATTCACTGTGGAGCTTAACCACATCTTTATGCCTTCCTTTTCTCATCAATACAATCAGAGATCCCTGCTAAGACAATAAGAGAGCGGGCGATTGCATCAAATCGCTTTTTAAAATGTATTAGCTATAACTTAAAATTACATTTAGCTTCAAATTCATTCCAAATTGCAACGGTGCAATTGAATCGTGGTGTGCTCCAATAGACATGTATCCTTCCTAAACATTACACGTGTTGGGTGAAAACCTATAATACCTTTAATAATGGTCTTACCTTCATCAGCTAAAGTGAGTATATATTGATCTGTTTGCATTGGCTAAACATAGGCCTTCCCAGCTCTTTGAAATACAGGTTCAGGTTCAGGTCTACACTGAAGGTAAACTGTATACAGTACAGTACAACAGTACACGCTGAAGGAGCACCACTGCTGTACCATTCAATTCAATTCAAGTTTATTTGTATGGCACATTTTACAACAATGTTGTCACAAAGCAGCTTTATAGAAGTTTGAAAACAGACAGTTACAACCTATATATCCCCCAGTGAGAAAGCCAGAGGCGACAGTGGCAAGGAAAAACTCCCTCAGACTGGAGGAAGAAACCTTGGGCGGAACCAAGACACTCAAGGGGAGGCCCAGCCTCCTCTGGTCAAACAGTATTTACAATTTAATAAGCTAAATACCAAAGAAAAGCTAAGAGAATATCTGTTTGAAGTCTGGATGGCCATCCATTAGTTATTTACCATGGCTAATATTGTAAAGAAGGAATCTTTCTGCTGGTCTGGTGTCTGTAAACTGGCCAGGCCGTCCACATATTCAAAGATCATGATACATTTTCTCACAGTACCCTTCTTTAAGAATATGTTGATTTGTATACCTATTCAAACACAAGAATCAGCTAAATTTGCATCAGCTATGTTGGAGTGAGGGGGTGGGGGTCAGCCCTTAACTGGCCAGTCTTAAATGATCAGTTCAGTGAGGGGCATGCAGCTAGGAGAGGATTACACTGCTGTTGTGGTGTTGAATCCTTGAATGGAGGCGGATTAGAGGGGGTTTAACAGCAAACCTAATTACAGGCAAACTGTTTTCCAAGCCCTTGAAGCCATATCTATCACCTCTAAGGTCATTCATCCAATGAAAGGATCAGTGGTGCAGACAAAACGTGGCAGGAAGAATGGTTGTTCTCAGTAAGATCGCATAATAACAGGCATCCCGTTTAGAGAATCACATGAATATTGGATAATACATCCATCCGCAGACATGTTGTAACATTTTTGAAGGATTTTTGAAGGATTTTGGGGTTACCATCACATTATTGGACATCACAGGGATTTCATAAGAGGCTCAATTCAGGCTGCTCGCACTCAGATTTTGCAGAAAATCCTATGAGGCCTGTGTAGATCAGGCCCACCCACAGAATAAGTTCTCGAGAAGCGATTTAAGTCGCCGTGCAGCAATTCATTACATTTAGTCATGGTTCATGTCTAATTTGCTTAACTTCTACAGTATGTTCTCTGACCCAAAGCCTGGCCATTTGCTTATTAATGAATCTAAATGAGAGCTGTTCTTTCATGTCATTCTTTTTTTATTTCCCCTCCTCTTACTCTCGGCGCTGGGGACTGTGTTGGCTTCCCCGTGAGCCAGCCTTTGTCTGCCTCTCTTGCGTTTTTCTCAGGATTGATTTCTGCGGACTCTGTTGTGGCAAGGTGACCAGAGGAGAATTAATGAATAGACAAGTCTTGATGGTAATTACACAGGACCAAACGGCAGCACAATGAACAAACGCGTGGCATTGCATTAGCAGAGCTTTAGCAGCCGCTCCAAAACTCTCAATAGTCTTGATGACTATAATTTCTTCTGCTGTACATTGATTGTGTGTCAACATGACTTTGTGACGCATGTACAGAGTTGTAGTAATTTCAGGACAATGTGCTACAGGGACAGAACGAGATTCATCAGTCTGTATTATCTGCCTCCTTATCTTGCTCTGGAATTATTTGAGATTAATTACAATTTGTGAGGCATGGCAGAGGGATTGGTTAGAGGCTTGCGCGTCAGATTGATGGGGTCCACAGAGAGGAAGAGAGATGTGTATTTATACAAAATGTGTTTTAATGAAGATGAATGTTGAGTCTTAGCTAATATGCGAAAGGGAAGATAGATTGGAGTGATGTGGTGTTAGTAAAGGAACGGGAATGATTGCCAGATGATCGCAAATACCGATGCCATTTTCAGCAGGAGCCTGCTGAGGAGCAAATCATTCCATTAATCTCTAATTGCAAATGAGAAGGAAGTGCTACAATTCTGAAATTATTTGGTGCCTAATGAGAAGTTAGCAGGTTCACGCCTTGAGATACGTCTTGTCTAATCATATGACAGCAGTGCGGACAAGTGTGGATGGTCTGGGGTGCTAGCTTGAGGCTTCAGTCCTGTGTTGGTGAAACATTGGAAAAGTTATGTAATGACAACCTTTCTCCACAGGAGAGCAGTGTGATGTCTGTGAGATTAGTCCCAACTCACAGTTCCTTATGTAATTGTCAGTCTGGCATACATTAGAGCCAGAGTATAACACTTCTCCAGAGGAAATTGGTCTGTCAGGGGTCACTGTCGGCCAGGAATTAGCAGTTATTGTATTGAGATAAATGTGTAATGCACTGCCTTTGAAGCCTTTAAAGTGAATATTCTTCACTTTACTTGCTTTTGCCACAACTTTGGTGAATCATAGTGTCAGAAAAATCTCTGCAGCAATCCTTCTGGCCTTTCAGGGCTCAAAGCCTGCTTCCTGTACCTCATTCCCACGTGAAACTTCAAAATGAAATGAAAGCATGGGTTGAAGGAACGAAACAACAAAAAGCTTTCAAGCCATATCTGATTAGTCTGTAAACACAATGCTTGATCATTTTTATTTACTTTTCGCTTTTCTGATCCCCAAAGATATTAAAAAGGAAAACACGGAAGCATAAACTGTCAAAGCTCGGTTCAAGAGTTTTAAAAAAGAATACTTCTTCTTTGATAAATGTCAGTCACACACAGCCACACGCTCTCTGTTGTCAGGGAGCAATATCAAAGGTCCTATTTCTGCATCTGGCTGTCATCTCGGGCCTTTGATAAATGAAGAATTGTCTCAGCCTCTCAGCTCTCCCACGTGTGCAGTGTTTGTGATGCCTTTGCTTCGCCTTGTGTAGACATAGGAGGCAGTGATCTGAATATTTTCTTCTCAGAATGCTTCATATCAAAATAAAATATGTATTTTTTTCCCCCGTCCCACTGCAGTTGTTGCAAACCGGCAACTGTAATGCATGGCCTCGTATGGGGGGAATGTAGGTCATCCCGGTCCTTGTCCCTTCTCTTTTGTCACTTGAGACAGTTATATTTAGCCTCTCTTTCGGAGTTTTTGGGCACTTAGATTGGGTGTCAGGACTGACTGTCTCATAGGACAAGCTGTGGCTAAATATACATGCTGTTACCATGAATGTTGGGTTATGCTCATCTTAACATACCCGAGGCCTCTCGGGCCCGTTTGCTGTAATAGGCACTCATGATATACTGTCTAGCCATACTCTTTCACCTGTTTAAGGTTTTCCTTTTTCAAATGCTTTCCTCTCTGCTGGCTATGGCCTATGGTTGTGAAATTTTAACTGTTCTGACAAAAAGATCCCATCGCCAATTTGTTTTGTGTATGCACAGTGCCTGGGGTTTTTTTTTCTTCACTTTTCACACCTTCATGTGAGGGTTTCTCAGTTTTCCACTTTTAATATGTCTGGAGCAGCACCCAACAGAAAAAGAAATCCCTCCTGAGACTTTTCCATGCTCAATTGGGGAAGGTGGCAGATCATTATTTTACTGAGACCTGAATGCAGGTGATAGACAGCTATGTGTGTGTGCGAGAGAGGGAGACAGGGTTTGGTGGGGTGTGGGGGGGGCTGCGTGAAAGCCTGTGTGGGGGCAGTTGTCTCAGGATGTAGACGTGTTTGACAGTTGGTTATCGTGCTGTACATGCTGACGTATCCTATCCAAACTTGTCTTGGGAGGAAATTTATTTTCCTAAAATGTCCCTGCATATTCTTGCATATTTTTCTCTCCTCAAGGCCAGTCAACTATATTCAACTTCAGCAAGACGTACAGTTCCTCTATTAAAAATATTCAGTTACAGTTACAGTTATGGATGCGCTGGTCATTAATTTTTATGGCTGATTCCATTTTCTTCACAGCCAAATTGGCTGATGGCTGATTATTTCACTGATTATTATTAGCCCTATTAAAATTTGAACCCACAGCTCAGCCTATGTGGGCTAAATGGATACATGAAACACTTTATCACCGTTCTAACACCTCCTGTTAAAGTTGCAACATAAATAGCATTATTAGCTCTTTTAATGTATTAATTTATAAATTAGAAATCACTTCCATACTTCTATAATATGAATCAGGTATTGTGTAACTTTAAACATAAGACGCCACAGGCTTTTTCACACAATGTCTCATGCATAAGTATGCTATAACACTGTGGTACACATTGAATGGACCATTAACTATAGAAGACCAACATGCTGGTCATCCTCCAAGACCACCAAAACATCCCCAACCTTCTAATGCATGGACTCTACAAGAGTGAGCCCTGTGTTATGTAGCACCAGGATGTTAGCAGTAAATAAATCCTGTAAGTTGCAAGATTGGGCCACTGTGGATCCAACTTGAATACTCCACCAATATTTGATCAAATTTCTAGGCCATTGCAATGCTTAAATTCTTCATCATGTTCCTCAAACTATTCCTGAACACTGTGTGCGGTGTAGAAGGACGCATTACACTGCCGTAAGAGGCCACTGCCTTTAAATACCATTGCCATGAAGGACTGCACCTGGTCTGCAACAAAGCTTTGGTACGTGACACTGGTCAAATTGATGTCCATATAAAAGCCCGGACCCAGATTTCCCAGCAGAACAGTAACCAAAGCATCACATTCCCTCCACTCCCTTTTCTTTTACCCACAGTGCACCTGGAACCACCACTTCCCCTGGCACCCATGTAAACAGCCACCCACACAAAAGAAAATGGGACTCATGGAACCAGGCCACCTTCTTATATTGCTCTAAAGTCCAGCTCCAAAGGTTCCAAAAGCTTTCAGAAGAAGACAGGGGTTAAGTTAAGACAAAGTTTATTTAC